>VYZV01000568.1:0-10245 GCA_013401275.1 Pandion haliaetus | reverse complement strand
AAGCAACACCTTTCCATATGGCCAATTAGTGAAGTCATAAAATGTAGCAAATATATGATGTTGTATTGAACATCTGTGCTGGTTATCCTATGGGAATTTTTAATAAAGGACCAAACAGCATATTGATGTTAATTCTATGTTACCAGGACTTTAAATAAAAAACTAAAATAAATAGCATCCATTAAACTGATCATACTGTTGTAACTCAAATTGTGTTTATTATGCTAATGGAACACGAAATTAAGAAAAAGACCTTTATGCCAGTGGAATTAATTAATGAGCTTTATGAAGGCATTGGGATGTAATTTATTTCTAGATAAGTAAGTCTAATTTGCAGTTCCATGGGTCTCTGCAATGCTGATTGTAATAGTTATTCCTGCAGATGTGCTGCTCACAGCATGTCTTTCCATTAGAACTGAACACCTCATTATATAAACTGTACCTAATTAAACATAATACAGTGGTGACTTGTTAAACTGGCCTTTTTAAGTCAGCAGCTGCCTAAGCTAATAATACCGTACACAAGATTTATATCATCTACCATATAATACTGATATTAAAATATACTGCCCAAGGGATTGACAACTAATTTACCAGTATGTAACAGGTACACTTCAGATTCTGCAATGCAGATTAAAGACTACTAGTCTATAAAAATCAAATTAATTAAAGCCTATTTGGAGTTCTAAATAATTATGAAAGTTTTTTAATAACTTTGTTCTTTTAACAGGTTATTTTAAAAACCATAATCAGAGAATGACACTTTTCCTATGTTCTTTCTCCATATCTGATGGGAGTGTTTTTCTTATGTGGTCTGAATTACTACAATATTTGAACACAATTAGGTATGTGCAAACTCACTTTGTTTCAGGCAAACCAAAATGAGAAACTGCCAAGACAGATGCAGCTATTTCTTTAACTTTGCAAGTTTGAGTCTGTGACTATTCAGTACATGTCCTTATTTCCACCAAAAAGTAGATATATTCAAAATACCACAGTCTGTCCCCATGAAGTCTGACTATTTTGGTCAGAAAATGAGAAGGTCAGAAAATACACTGAGAACAGACTGATTCTTTCATGAGATAAGATATGAATATTTGAAAACTACACAGGAATATTTTGGATAAACAATGTTTGATCACAAAAACTTCACATTCTGGATATACCCTGTTGTTTAAGACTTGTTTTCTGTTTCTGTCTTCTTCAGAGGCTGAATCAATTGCCACTTTATGTTCTAATGTAGAGTGGCATTACTTTTGTTCTTCTCATTTTGCCAATCTCTCTATGAAATAGATACGTTCTGCTCGCAGGTATATGAGTGGAATGACATAGCTATCCCTTTTCCCTTCATGAAGCCTGTGATTTCTCCTCTCCTCCTTGCTCAAGTATGCAAAACTGGCTCATCTTCCACTAGCTCCTGCTCTATCCAAAAAATGAACCATCTGAAGATCTGAGCAGCCCTGCATATTGCTGCCACCTGTCCTCTGAATGAAGAAAATGAGGCTCAATTTCTAAACATCTTTTCACATATGCCATTCCAAGCAATAAATTTAAAAACATGCATAAATTTAGTCAAAGACTTGAGTCCATTGATGTCCAGTATCAAGACTCAAGTTCAAAGTTCAGAAATGTCAACGCATTTACTCAGTAAGGGCTTAAAGTTCTCGACAATATTCACTCCCTTGCACAATCTTTTCTTGCACAAAGAAGTTAGAAAACACACAAAAAAGGAAATGTGATCATATTACTTGAAGCCCATCACTTTGTTTGGATTCTCTTCAAGTTTTGGAGGAAAAGATTCAGAATCAGATCAGATTTGCTGAGCCGCTTTCCCTGTCTTACTGAACACATAACAAAAAGACAGTGTTCTTAAATCAACCATTGCTTTATCTTTGTTTTCAGTAAGCTGTGACAACTGAACCACAATCCTCTTCTAAAGACTGCTGCTCTGATAGCAACCTCTGTCACTCTCATAAACCTTAATATCTGCAGCGTCATACTTTACTTTTAAGGTTTCTTAGTAAAGACAGTTTGACAGTCATTCTCCTCTTCTTGCCAGAATCCCTGTATCATTCTGGACTGTAGTGTGAAATACATGAATCACTGCAAATTAAGGTAAAATTACAGTTTGTGCTAGAGTTACAGATTCAGAGAAGAGAGATCTGTCCTGTCTTAAAGGATGTGCATCAAGTAACAAAAACATGTGCAATTTAACTTTATTGACAGAAATGAAGAGCAGGCTCCCAGACTGTAACAGCTTGTACACAACTAGCTTATCCTACCAACAGAAAGGGGGTTCTTGGGGTAGAGCTTACAGCATGCTTACAAGGAGCACAGCATTCCAGGATAAAGAATAAAACAGGTATTTTCTTGGCAACCTGTGATTAGAAGCAAAGCCTGTATGGGAAATAACTTCATATGTAAAAATTCTTCCATAATCACTCTGCTTGAACTCTGGCTTTACCAAGGCTGCATTTTAATTTCCTGGATGTCACCATTTACTTCATGCTTTCAAAAGAGAGCCCTCCAACTGTCATCTAAAGTATTTAATTCTTGCTTGGGATCTTTATTGTGAAATCTTTTATTATAAAACCCTGTACTAAAACAGCTATCTTTAAAATAAAGGGTAGTGTTTCAATTCAAAAACAGAGTTCTTTTTTTCATAGAAGTCCCATTTAAATTGCTTCACTATCTCTCAGTAATCAAATATGAAATGTAACAGAACAGCAACATAATTTGCTGTGAGAGTGGAATCTAGCAGAATCAATCAACAATAAGAAGAAAATAGGAGCTCATGAGCACCATGGGTCCATTATATTTACTATTTTTAATTAAAGTATTCCAGATTTCCTTTGCTTACTACTTTTATTGTTTGACTTGCCTTGAAATGGGAACTATGAGCACTTTGAAAAATGGGTTGAAAGACTCTCTTGTTCCACAACAGATTGAGTATTTACTTCTCCATCCTCTGCCAAAATGCATTTTAGTAACGTATCACAGCTAAACTCCTCCATGACACACCACAGATATTCTCTGCCTCTTAAAGCAACAGAAAACTAGGAAAATATTTTCTCTATACCTCCATCAATGAAAGCACAGAAATCTCACCAAAGGTTTAAAGAGATCTAAAGAACTGGCCATGTACTGGATCTTGCATTTCAAAAGCATTTTCAAAAGGAATGTTATTTTTAAATTAACAATCTTTATTAGTGTCTCCAAATAGAAGAGGAAAATCCTGTCATTGTGCTCCTCAACTACATGCCAAATTAAAAAATAATAAAGATAAACAGAAGTCAGATAAAATGAAATACAAACTTCTTTAATGAGATCAATAGAAGGTTTATGCATTTAATTCACATTTCAACTATTTTATAGAAGCATTTTACAGTTTCTTACTCTGCCTGGGTCTGCTGAAAAAAAAAATTGTAAATACAGCGAGAAGGATGGCTTCAGAAGCCTACTGGTGTGACTGAGTTTTCCAAGGTCATTTACAGTTTCAGGAAATCAATGAAATTGAAAGAAATACCTAGATAATTTGATGTTTACATGAGCTGATCTTCTAAACCCTTTCTGAGAAAGTGACTCACAACTGGTCTGATCTCGTAGGTGCCTGAGAAAACTAGTTTGAAAGTTCTACTACCTATTTAACATCTTTCTTTTACAGTTAAGTAGTACTATACACACAAGCAGTTACCCTGGAAGCATAAAAAAGATCTTAGACCATCACCTATAGCTGATCTTCAACGTCCTTGGGAGATGAAGGAGGGCAAACAACTGGAATGAACCAAAGTCTCTCAGGAACATTCCTCCCAAGAGGAAACTAAAAATATGCGATAATATGATGAGTGGGGAAAAAACTGTTCCGTATTAAAGACCTCACCAAAAGACAGTTGCTATTTCAGTCGATTGCTGCTACCATAGAGTCAAAAGAAGCCACTGGATGAAAGAAAATGTTATGAAATTACTCATATTTTTCCTCTCAAACCAAATGCAGAAGCTTATTGTCCACTGCATTGCCAAAGACTTTATTCATAGATCCTCTAAAACTTTAATCCTCCTCCTGGAATTCTTCAATATATACAAAAAGACCTTTAAAAAATTGTTAATATACCATCAATTGAAAAATCAGTATCACATGGTGAATTGGGACAAGAGACATAAACAGCACCTTCTTCCAAATAACTCTACAAAACCTGTGTCTGGGTGAAGCAAAACCTCCTAATCCACACTCAAGACAACAGAAAAACAGGAGAAAAGTTCCATTCACTAATGCCTCGCACTATCACTTCTTCTCCAACAGGACAATCATTTTTTGAAACCCTGAAAAATAATGAAGTTTTTTTTTTTCCTAATGACTTGGCAGGCAAAGAGAAAGTATATGCATGTTATTTTGAGTCCATTTTGTTGCCAGAACTTGGATATTGTAACACTGAGAGGTCGCACAGACACCTTGACAGAACAGAACTGACAGGTTTGTTAATTGCTGACAAAGTTGCAGCACTAATATCTTTTCAATTATAACAATATTTTCATGATTTGAGGGGTCAGTCTCCATTCCCCATGTGCATACTGTAAAGAACACTAATGAAATGTTGTGGGTAGAATTCAGACAGTTGCTTCTGCTCCCATCAGGGACAGAAATCTGCACTGACTTCAATGTAAACAGAATCAGGCCCTTCATGTGCATATTAGATAAAGCAGACACTTCTGTCTCAATCTTTTCTGAATACATGCTTTTGATGCCACAAAGGAGATAAGACAGTCTGATAAAAGTAATAGATGAAAGTATATTATTATCTACGCTATCTCCATTATAAGATCTAAAAAACTCTGTAGTGTCTGTATGTATTACCGTAAGCCACAGTGAAAATTGACCTGGTTTCTAAAGGACAGTTTTTTAAGTATGATGCTGCAGCAATTTTTGATGACATACTTTTCTACAACATTTCTCATGCCACTGAAGATTAGGCTTATCTGCGAAACACAATATAAATACAGCACCAGAATTTTATCTCATCTCTTGGCCAGTAGCTATGAAGTAAATGTTTCAATATTGTTTTCTATATAAATATGCATCAGTAAGACCTTTCCTCAGAATTTTTTTAAAAGACAGACATTATTATTATTGTCATTGTCACTAACAACAAGAATTACTATTTTTTTAATTGCATGTTCTCTTTCCTCCTTTTCAGGAGACTCCAACACAGAATCCCTCTGCAATGTATTTTAAAAGCACTGGCATTTTGAGTTCGATTTCTCTAGCTTCAGAAGCAAATTATCATAGCACTAGGGTGAAAAACAGCAAAAAATCCGCAGAACGAAGCACAACTTTCCCAGTGGAGGAGTACCCCTGTTTGGCAGGTCACAAATCCACAGGGAGCGACAGAAGGGTGGGTTTTGCACACCCAGCAGGCCTTCATGGAGAAGAGATGTAGGCTGTTCTCATTCAGATGGCAGCCCAGGAGGCACACGGGGTAAGCCTAGTACAATCAGGTGACATTGTTTTCACGGCCCAGAACACACTCTACCGAATTACCGTTTAATACATTAGGAACTGCACTGCAGTAGTGCTGTAAGACCTCAGCTAGGTATGCGTGATGTGCTCTGGAGAGTTTAAACTCCATAGAGAAGGGCTTAAATGAGGTGGGAAAGAAAGGAATGTTACTGACTCTACAAACAGGGAATCAAGTCAGAAAGAATTTTGGCAGAAAGCTACTGGTTGATTACCCTGTATGAAGGAATCCCAGGCCAACTGGATCCCAAAATAACACTTCTCCTTGCCAAACACCTCCTAGTCTCCAGCCTGCATCTATTACTGGAACACACACCAGAATACTCAACAGTGCTGGTGTTAGCAAAGTTATTTTTCCTGAAACTGAGACCATCATGAACTCAACACATAAGTTAAGAGAAAGACAGTTAGTGGGAAAGGGTAAGAGAAAAAAAAATGCAAAGATGCTTTTGATTCCTCCTCTCTTTGCATAATGAGACAGATTCTCAGCTAATGCATAGCCTCATTTTTCCATTCATACCTATTGAGCTCTGCTATTCTGTACAACTGGTGTGTTTACCAGCAGGGCTAAGAATAAACCTGTAGACCCAGCCTGAGTACCTTCCAGATGCATACAAGCACATAATGTGGTGAAAGGTCATAGAGCTGCCCACATTTCTACCCTTTGCCCAACCGTACCACCACTTCATCCACCCATGAGCTGAAGATTTGCTCCAGTCACCAAGTTAGTTGCCACGCTTAATGACTGAGTCTTTGTACAAAAGGCCAGTTAAATCTGGAAGTGCACACACAAATTCTGACCTCCAGTGAGAAAAAAGAATGTATATTTGTGCCCCTTTTAGCTTTTACTGGTTTCCCACCAAATCTCTGAATACTTTTTCTGACTTACTCCAAATTTTCAACTTTTTAATAACTACATTTGCAGCTCTACTAATTTTGCTGCTTTGGGAACACAGCAAAATCTGGCTGCCACAACTGTGGTTCTTTTGTGTTCAAAACTGCATCACTTATGTATTTAAAAATACATATGATATTTATAAAGCCTACTCAAAACATTACCAAATTGTCCCATTTTCATGTTTTCATGACAATTTATATGTTTTCCATATGGGCAAGTGCTAACAATATGATACAAGCTTAATGGAACAAATTGTGGTTTCTCTTTATTGTCTTGGCATCAAAAATCTACACTTGCATAAAAATAACTCTCTCCACTATTTTCCAGGGATGATTTTTCATTAATGCAATATTAAGTGCTGTTCTCTCTCTCACTTTACTTAAAAATGTGCCAGAAATTTACACTGCTCACCTCACTACTGTATCTGGGACCATTACAAACCTATTGAAAAAAGCAGCTGATATCCAGAGAGTGCAGAATTATTCAGACGAGTTTTCTATAACCTACCATGAGCTCCACAAATGACTCAAGTTTGGGAGGGGAGGGGAAAGGTGCCTCACTCTTTCTATTCACAGGCAGACAGAATACATCCCTTCTACACTGCCCTTCTACTTCTGTTGGCTCCCTCCAACTTTCTAGAAGCAGGAAGAGTTAATGCCTGCAAGTATTAGGAGATTGTGTGCTAAAAGACTAAGGCTGAAAAAACTGACAATAAATTATTTCCTTAAAAGTTCTCAAAGACTCCACTGTGGCACTGAAAAGAGCTATTACTCCTGTACTCCAACAGCATATGTACTGCAGCCATCTCCACCCAGTCTCTGCTGCCTCCTTCTCCCTACCTTACTGCAGAGCTGTCCTTTCCTTCTACTTTTCTCCTCCTCCAATTACTGCAGTCCTAATGCAGAGAAAGCTTTCCCTGACCTGAAGCTCCTCGGTAGGCAGTCAGATGAGCTAGCTTTCTCTTCATTTAATCTAGCTCTTACACATGTTTCACAACATGACAGACATGTCAAATGAGCCATCTGCCCAGCCACCGACAGCAGTTTCTGGGGCATAAGAGAGGCAGCTGATGGAGAGGAGATTGTTGGAGGGAGTCAGGAAGACGGGAAGCCATAGGTAATATCACGAATGCACTGCTGAAAACTGACAGCTTAATGGGTATGATACTGCCAGTTATTTTACGTACCTCAAGTCTTGGTCTTGAATAATATACTTACTACTGAGAAGTTAAAGTGGAAAATAGATTTGGCCAGAGTTAATAACAAAGGCTAATGCTATAGAAGTTGTGGGTAATAGGGACCACCTCAGTCACAGTCCAAAAGGTTTTACTTCCTAAGAGCGGAATGTTGATGAAAGTTGCTGTGCTGATGGAACAAAACCAAGTTAATTCATCCACAGAAAAAGCAGCTGGTATCATACACAAACCTTCTCCTGGACAGCCTTTCTCTAGGATAGGCATCAGGCAATCTGTTTAAGAAACAGGCTTAAAAGATAGCTGAGGCAGACATTCTCTGCACGAGCTTCCTATTAACTGAGATATTCAGCCACCAATTGGCACTTCCTCCTACGAGAAGAAAGCAGCACTTCCACCAACTGTTCTCTTTTGAGGTGACTCACCTCAGTGACACTACTGTCCCTAGACATGCATACACTTCCATTTGTAACTCCCACGTCTGATGGGAAAAAATCTGCAGTGAGCACTAGAAAAGTGCATGGATTGTCACTTCATTTTTTAGCAAGACTTATTTTTTACCAGTTATGTGGGAAATCCACTTTAGGACAGTCTTACTGCCTTCTGTATACCACGTCATCCCATGCTCACAGCAAACTGACTCTTCCATGAATGTAAATAGGAGTGCAGCTTCAGCAGAAGTTTCCATTGTTGGTATTCTGCAACTTATTGTATTCTGTTTATTCTGACTCATGTTTTCTGCACCCATTATCTTAATTTTCCTCATTTCATTACATTTCCTTTAAAAGAGCTTGTGGCTGAGGTCTAAGAAAGTTCAAGTAATAATTACTTCCATCTTTTTATTTAGCAGGTTTTTTTAAGGGTAGATCTCTCAATGGCATTTATAAGATGAGCATTAACAGCAAACAAAATGAGTTTCAGAAAAAATAGAACCTAATAATGATTTCTCTTGTTTTACTTCTGGATTGTTTTCATATTAGGTGCAGTATACACATATAGTTTAATTAGGACAAATTCTCTGCTTGCTTATGATCTTATCCTTTGCAAAACTAGCAGGCTAGTAGTGTTGAACAGGCTATAAATCAATCTGATGTTCACGCATAGTGTTGAATCTCTCGCACCAATTAAGCAGAGTTTTGGAAAAGCTCTGGATCCAAAAGTTCACATGATGAAAATTTTGGCACAGAGCTGAATATTCTCTATTAAGATGCACTACACAGAGTAGTAAGCTATATTCTGCAGTGGTTCATTTATCACCTAAGCAGAGTCTTGATTAAACACCTGTCTGTTCCCCTTACGTGTCAATAGCTTGTATTTCAAGCAACTGATTGCTCGGTAACAGGGAGAAAGTTTGCAGACAGGAAACTGCTGAGTCTATTCTGTGAAATATAATAGAATTACTGAAATTAGGTAAACTGCCTGGAAGCTGTACAATGGAATCCACTGCAGTCACTCCCTATAGCCTTAAGTCTTAAAACTTAACAAAATTGTTCATTTGTTCAGACAGCAAGTTGTCATCAGGCTATGGATGATCCTTGCTTTTTCAAGTAGCATCAAAAACTAGATAATTTGATTTTGAGCTTTCACTTTAATTCTTCATGACCAAAGTGATTTAATAGTCACCGAAATCATTAATCAAATAATAATTTTGAAAGTTGTGTTGCAATAAGGTGAAATCATACAGAATATTGACCATTGCACAAACACTCTCCTGAGGAATTTTGGTGCCTGGACAGACAAACAGAATTTTTTCTTTATAAGAAAATTAACAAGTAAAAGAAATCTGTTCACAGGGAAAATGAAAATAAGATGCTTTTGCTGTTTTTCCAGGCTGAATGAATAGTGCTAACACTTACAGGGTAACCTGACCTATGAATTGGAATGGAATTCCTTGCTTTTCACAAACCATTTGAAAATTAGTATTTCCACATTATTAGTCATATACTTAATCAATTTCAGCTACATCATAAGCTTCAAATGTTCTTTTTCTTCTGGCACTTCTCAGCATTTCACCCTTAAAACTTCCTTTGCAATTAAAACATCCACGCCAAAATGGTCACCAACTTTATGTGCCATTTGCTAAGCATTTTATAAAATAGAACCACAGCACATGTATTACAAAAAAAACAGACAATATACATAGTTTCAGGAATGATAATAGATTGCAGTCACATCACTTTAATTCTTACCAGAAATTCAGCAGTTTTCTCTACTGGACAGAAGGGCTCGGCCAGCCCTGGTAATGGAAAACAAGCCAGAAGAAAATGTCAGGTTTTAAAAAATTCCCTACAGAAAGACTCCAAGAGTCAAAGGACACACTATGTTTACTACATGATTTGGAATTTAAACCATTCCCTTCCAACTCTATTTTCTTTCAACAGATGTATTTGAGGTGTACAAACACTGAAAGTCTAGACTCCTTTTTACATAAATTTGATTTTTCTACCTTAATTATTGTTTATATTGTACATCATTTAGGTGTGATTATGTTATATTTAAGTATTCCTAAATTAATTCACATTAATCTAGTTACCTAAATTACAGCTGAAAAATTATTTTAATGTGACATCCTGTTAATTTGTTCCTTTGGTACTTCAGCTCTGTATCCCTGGGGCAATACAACTGTATCCCATCTAATGCAAG
>VYZV01000567.1:207-17806 GCA_013401275.1 Pandion haliaetus | reverse complement strand
AGTATTTTTGGAAATAAACATGTAATAGCAGCTGTGTAGGTGTTCATTCTCTGCCTTCCATTTAAGTCTTGCTCCTGAAAGGATGACACTATAAAGGCAAATGAGATCACTTAACTCAACCCAATCAGTAATGAACACTTGTGCATATCAGAAAACCACCACTCAGTTTAGCACAATTTGTACTTAGTGTTCAAGGAAGCCCCAGACTGGACCAGCAGGAATACTACAGATTGTAACAGAGGAGTTTCAGTACTGTCTTGTATGGGAGTTTGCACAGACCTGCATACTCATTGATTTCCAAGTGCACTAGCTGGAGGCACTCACCATCTTGACTATCAACTTCAGCCCCAGAAAGTGTGCAAAGGAGGTTTATTCAGATCAGCTATGCATAGACTATATGATTTAACTGTACACTCAATATTCCAAACTGAATTTGCATTCCTCTGCTGTGTATCTGTTGGGAGACCTAAGCGGTACTCAAAGCAACCTTCTCATACTAGGGAGACCTGGGAAGAAGTGACTCCCTGAATCTAAATAGATACTCATCAGCAAGTCAGCACCCTTTTTAAGGCAGCAAAAAGTGTTTAAATTTAAGCAGACTACTTAAGCGCAAAGCACTGGTGTGATGCAGTGTGCCTGAGCTGACTACCAACTGACTCCTTTGTTCCTTACTTATATTTTAACCATACTTCCATCTTCTCATCACACTTGCTTAACAAAAGGGTGTTGCTACTGAATCTATGTTTAGAGAAATGTTAGGGATTCTAACCAGTTGAAGGATCCAACTGACGTTAAATAAATTCAAAATACAAGTAATAACTACAAGAAGGTTAAGTAACCATTGGAATATTTATTGACATATTTGCTTTTACATTAGTTGACTTTTTTATTCCAGGCTGGATGATTTTCAGTATGTTCTGGGTCCAGTGCAAGACTTACTGTGGACTACTAGAATTTGTGTTATGAGGGTCCAATTATATCATCCTAATGGTCCCTTCTAGCCTTTAAAAATGTGCTGTTCATATACAATGCATATTGCAAATATATAATGCTTACAACCTTACCTTTTAGTACTGGTGCTATTTAGTTATGGCTACAAGCTTCTACTCATTGTAGAGCCGCAACTTTTAATCAATAAATGCAAATATTTTATCAACTCCGGACCAAACTTCACAATAACCCTTATATTCTGTAGGCTTACTAGCCCAGCAAATGTGCTTAAAAAGGCAGTAAGATTTGCTGGTTATTAACAGCTGCTCTGAAATCCACTCTCTAAGAGCTCTTAGCAAAACTTGCACCTCTAAAAACTCTTAAGTTTGTGCCAGGAGACCCAGAGGAACAAACTAAAATGTTCTTCTGGAAAGCAACATATACTGCCAAGGACAATTACTTAACTTCACATGTTCTGATGTACAGAACAGTAGGAATAGAGGAACCAGGTACTACCTAACAGCTGAGGAGTCTGTCTTGGCGCAGGCAGAAGGATATGGCTTGCATCAGGTAAAATTCTAAGACAACAGAAGGCAGCGACTGGGAGATGCAGCTTTAAGAACACATTAGAGAGACACCTCAAACAGAACATCTTTTTGCCAGGAATAGTACAACCAAGAAGCTCGCTAGGCTATCAGCACTTCTACTTATGACCCCAGGTTCACTTCCTTCACTAAGGCATACATTTTTTCTTTCAGGACATTATCTAGATATTGAGTGAGATCTGATCTAGATAGTGCTAACAAATAACATCTATGCAAGAGAGTTAGCTGAGCTAGGAAGGAACACAGTGAAAGGAAAAATTTGTCTTAATTTTACCTTTCTAATGCAGTTACACTGCTTTAGAAGATTAGTGAGTGAGGACATTACAAAATGCTGATCACATTGCTGCTGATTTTTCTATTTTCTATTACAAGCAGCATCTCATTAAAACAACAGACTGAGTCAGACTCTGCCCATGACTTTAGGATGGCTTAGCAACTACTCTAACTGTAAGATTAGAAAGCAGCTTGGTTTGTTGCTGTAGTCAAAACTGGATTTTAGGAAACTGAATTAATCCCTGGCATGTCTCCGAATTAGAGGGAGTGCAAAAGAAAGTCAGGTTTTTCTGTGTACTTTAATTTATAAACGTGTAGCACAAGAATAAATTTGCTATCTTGGTAAGTTTGTAAACTGCCTCAGTTAAAACACTGAAGCTATACTGATGCAAGCTTCTTTAGTTTTCCACTTCAGAACTACAGGTCCTTCACTGAAGTATAAAAATACAGCATATTTTACAAAGATTATTTATATATATTTCTCTGCTTAAATGGCATTCATAGGACTATTACCATCAGGTGAGCTTATTTTCCAAAATGGCATTAAAACTTCAGTCTTCTCATTTGTTTGGAAGGACTAAACTAGACAGTTCCAGAAATTACAGTGAAAAAGTTACAATAGGATGACATACTTAAGTATACAGGAGATAAATTGCAGGGGTTACACTTACAAGGAATAAAATCAACCAATCAATCAATCAATATTATCTTTCCTACCTCCCCTCTCCACTCCTTATCATCATCACTAGTAAATCATGAGTAAAGTTTTATCTATTGCATAGACAGGCAAAACTATAACTGATTTCAAAAGGTCTTTGAATTATTCCTGACTTCACTCTCTATGCTGAAATAATTTTGTCTTCAAATTTATTGAACCCCACATCATACACAGCATGATGATTCAAAAGGATTAGATCAGCACCTTAAAAAATTCAAATACAATGCCTAAAAGAGGGTGACAAAATAATCCAGTGAAATTATGGGAACAGTAGCTTTAAAGCATGAAAGAAATTAGGCTCTATAACATTACAGAGTTCTATTTTAAGTATTACATTTTCCTTTAGGCTTTTTATTCATTTGGAATTTTTAAACTTTCTGAAGTGCATCAAGCAATTTTTTAACCTTAACAGTGCAAGATCACATTTGTCTGGTTCATATTTGACTAGATAAAGTGACAGATACTTGAAATGAGAACAGTCAGAATTAGAATAGAAGTTCTTCATCTACAAATGTATTCAGTATTCATATACTGAGTCATGAATTCTAGGAAAACAAAATACATTTTCTCTTCTAAATAATCTTGCGTGCTGTTTTATTCCTTTTTACCTAAGTACAAAACAATTAGTCAGTTACCAAAAGGGAACAAATACAAACTGGCTATCAGTGGAAACAAAACAATCAAAGATTTCATTATGTTCTTCCCATACTCTCCCCATAAAAGAAACACCTGTAGAACTATGAAGTGAACATTAAAACTTCTGTTTTCAGTTACCTACCAGAGTGCCATGAAGAAAAACGAGGAAAAATTTCACTTTTAGGTAGCTTAAAGGTTGCTATTTTGTATCTATGGCAGTTATGAGACTAAAATTTCAGAAAGGATAACGTAAGTGAAATTTTAATTTTAAAAGGAAATTTAAATACTCAGACTAGCTTTCCATTTGCAATTCAGCTGACTTTGAAATATGTCCTGTAGCTATAGAGCTGGTACTAGTGCTTGGATTTCTAATGCTGGCAGCTATGGGAAATTTCACTTTTACCATCTGGCTCCTATGAGTCTTCTAGTATAGTCTGTTTCACGTCAAAATACTATCAAAGTTTAACTTCTGTTCTATTGGCAACATATTTTTCCTTATCCTGAGTCTCCCATATTAAAACAAATTATAAAAAGTGTTTTTCTCTCTATTAGTGAAATGGTTGCACAATCTCTTGGTACATCACCATCTGATAAGAAGGTTTAAAACTCAATTAAAATGTAAATTAAGTCTAGACAATGCAGCAACAATTGCTACACATGAACAAAAGGGAAAGCCAGGTTCAGCCAGAGATGAAAATGTTTGAGTTGGAATTGAATTTGCAATTATTTTCATTGGAATGCCTTCACAAATAGCATAGTAAACCAGTAGTGAATAGAGCCAAATGCAAATGTACCTGCTAAGGTGTCAGAGCCAGTTCACTGTTTAAGTGGAAAATGGTGGGATCAGATAAAACCAGTAATATCTTCATAATTCCTTCTATTCCCTATTACAAGTCTAAAGTGACTAAACAGGAATCCCTTATAAACAATTATGGAGACAGAAATCTAAATTTGTTTATGCTAGCAAGAGAAGAGATTTCTATCACCATATATTACAATGACACTTGAAAAGGACGACAGGGCTTCTCTATTACTGAAGGTTTATCTATAGTTTTCTTTTTTACAGACCCTCAGCAATTTAAGACTTTGTTCAAAATTTGTGAGAAGACTGCTATTTAACAATGCCATAACTTTTTTGTTTCCCTCTTAGAAAAATGGGGATAATTTAAATATGAAGGTAGATATTGTATTGGGTTTTTATGAAAATCAGTGCTATGATTCCAGAAGCCTTCCATGTGATTCTTTATTCATTCTTCTCTGCAAGGATAGGAATCTGTGAGCAGAATAGGTTTAGCATAATCATGTCTAAGATTTGTCTTATTCCTTGGGTGAGTTGAAAAACATGAACAGAATTAGGCTGAGATGAGCGCTGGGGCAGCTGATGAAAAAGCAAGTCCTCCTTTGACAAAATTACTCCCTTTTATTAATAATATCTTTCACAACTTATTTTGTGTTAAAAGTATGTATAACACCTCATTTTAGGTTTTCAAAATATCTAGCTTTTTCAAAACTTTTCATTTTATCATATAACAATTACACAAAAATAGGCATGAAAGGAAAAACCTTATGTTGTCTAAACTGGAGAAAAGCAAAAATGCTTATGTATTGGGGTTTTGGTAATGGGGCAGAGGCTACAGTGGTGGCTCCTGTG
Source organism: Pandion haliaetus (assembly GCA_013401275.1). Classification (NCBI taxonomy): domain Eukaryota; kingdom Metazoa; phylum Chordata; class Aves; order Accipitriformes; family Pandionidae; genus Pandion; species Pandion haliaetus. The sequence continues at coordinate 12,993 of VYZV01000567.1, read as the reverse complement.
AGAAGCTGCTAGAACCTTCCCCGGCTCCAAGTCAGACACACTGCTGGCCAAGGCTGAGCCCATCAGTGACAGTGGTAGCGCCTCTAGGAGAACATATTTAAGAAGGAGAAGGAAAACCTGTGCAATTGCAGCTGGGAGAGAGGAGTGAGAACATGTGAGAGAAACAACCCTGCAGACACCAAGGTCAGTGAAGAAGGAGGGGGAGGAGGTGCTCCGGACACTGGACCAGAGATTACCCTGCAGCCCATGGGGAAGACCATGGTGAGGCAGGCTGTCCCCCTGCAGCACATGGAGGTCCATGGTGGAGCAGATATCCACCTGCAGCCCATAGAGGACCCTACGCCAGAGCAGGTGAATGCCCAAAAGAGGCTGTGACCCTGTGGGAAGCCCACGCTGGAGCAGTCTGTGCCAGAAGGACTGCAGCCCACAGAAAGGACCCAGGCTGGAGCAGTTCATGGAGGACTGTCTCCTGTGGGAGGGACCCCATGGTGGAGCAGGGGAAGAGTGAGGAGGAAGGAACAGCAGAGACAATGTGTGATGAACTGACCCTAACCCCCATCCCCTGTTCCCCTGTGCTGCTGGAGGGGGGGAGGAAGTAGAGAAAATTGGGACTGGAGTTGAGCCTGGGAAGGAGGGAATGGTACAGGGAAGGTGTTTCTAAGATTGAGTTTTACTTCTCATTATTCTTGTTTGGATTTGAGTGGTAGTAGATTAAACCAATTTTGTTTTTTCCTCAAGTTGAGTCTGTCTTTTGCCCGTGACCATAACCAGTGAGTGATCCCTCATTGTCCTTGTCCATGAGCATTTGGTTATATTTTCTCCTCTCCATCGCACCAGGGGGGAGGAGTGAGCGAGTAGCCTCACTCTGCTTAGTTGGTGGCTGGGCCTAAACCACGACAACATATCGCCATTGTTTCTATCTAATGAATTCTTCCATAATATTCTATAATATTCCTCACAGAGACTATAAATTAATGGGCAATATGTTTTGCATTATAAATTCCCCATTTCCTATGTTATTGTATATAGCTTATTCTTGTAATTAAAAAACAGTAGTGCAGAGAGTATTCACACTCTTTTATTTCATGTGTCTAACTGAGGGATATAACAATTCAAACCAGATCACCGAAATGATTAAAGATTCCTCCCTACCCCACGCCCATCCCACCCACGGGTTTGTAGAGGGCTGCTTTAACCCAGATCGTTGCAGTGCTTTGGTTTGCAGCCTGGTCTCTTGATGCAGCTGACAGGCCAGTAAAATTGCTGCCCCCAGAAAAGTTGGCTAAGGTGGGATGGGGCAGATGAGCCCTCAACTGGCTTTATTACTACTACCAGCATGAAGTAACTACCTGTGAGGTTAGCATCTTACCTTTCTGCAGCATGTAGGAAGGTTGGATGTCTAACCCAGGCTTCAGCATCAGACATACTTAAAATGAGGTGTGGTGATTTTCACTACCCAATGGGTTATGCTTACACACAGGAAACTTGTATTATATTTAAACACAGGGCAAACAACCTCCCCCCAGTAATACTGGTCCCTTACAACTTTGAGTATTACTAGCCAGAGCTTTTCATGGGTTTCCATTAAAACAGAATGCATTAAAATTTTGCTCTATTTTCATATGCATTTATTTGATCTGTTAAAAACAAAACTTCTGCAGAAATACTCCCCCCATGTTCTCTGCCCTATAAAATGAGGATCATACACTATTCCCTTTTAGTCAGTGTGCACTTGGTTTTCTAGTAAAAATAAAGATGAGAGGTTACTTCTTCTGACAATTAAAAAGCCAAGCACATTTCAGATACTCATTCGTCCAGAAATAAGAACTATATCTTACCACCTACCTCCATTTATATAAACAAAGTCTTTTTTCACACACCATTACACAAGATGCTGTGAATCATGACATCACACTTGGAAGTGACTGCAGTGACCTTAAAGAACACTGACATTTTAGAAAGAGATTTTAAACAGCTATGTAATAAGCATTTGCAAAAAAACTAAGGCATAGTTATTTCTCTGATGGCTTTGCTAAATGTCCACCAATCCACAATCTTAATAGTATCTAATTTTATTACATCTCTTAAATAAGTTCCCCTTTAAAAAAAAAAAAGTTATCTTGAACTTTTAATTTATCTGTCCATTATTACATAAAGACTTCATCAGTCCTTGCTTCTTGTTCACACACATCAAGTAAAAAGACCGAAACTTTAACATCAAAAATATTCAAAGACTTGCCAATTGCAAAAATTACCCAGTGAGAGCTTTGAAAACTTCAAGGCATCTGTCTTCCATTGATTTCAATAGGTTTTGCAGGAATAAGCACTTTTTGAAGTTTCAGGAATTGCCTGGCTCAGTCTGTAGGTGTCTGTGGGACTCTATTGATAAAAAAAACTTTTCTCCTGGGATACAAGTTACTTCTGAAAAATGGGCATAGCACATTTTCAGGATTTTGAAACAGATGTCCAGCTGAGATTCAGACTTTTTTAGTATAACTCAGTATTCCTAGGATATTATAAATCGCTTATTGAGCTATTTATTGCTTGAGCTTTTCTATGCATCAAATGCAAGAACAGGTCTGGCAATGACATTAGCGCTCAAAAATGCTGCACCACTTCTTTCGTTTGACAAACAGACCCAGAAGACAGATATGGGGAACATTTTCTTTTAAACCCAGATTTGTACCTTACTAAAAACAGACCATACAGAAAAACAGAACATACAGAAGAGAATACTTGAACTACATTGTAAAAAAACCCAGTGTTTTCAAACTTGTACAGCAATTTTGTAGAGACCACACCTGGGGAAACAGAACTAGTTGTGCTTTTTGAAGTTACTTTTCTTTTCCCTGTCAGGTGTACTTGAAGAAAGATCCAATTTGTTTGCATGCAAAAACCACAGAGAAGCAGAACACATTTAATAAAATGTAATATAAAGTGGACAGGAATCTAGAAAACACATTTTGGTTTTACTTTTACTTTGTTTTCTTATTTACTTGAGTTAAATAAGTAATTTTCTTTTAAATGTTAATGTGATATGCTACAGACATGACAGCACCACTTTCATGATCTGACATTTTATCTGCTGACAGAGTAAAAGTGAAAGATAGTTTTAAATATTCTGGTTTACACAGTCTAACAAAAGCAACATTTGCTGTTAATGAGTCACTTTGCTATCTAAAATATAATGAAATGCAGAGCTACCAGAGCAATGATGTCCCTGCTGTAGCTTTCATCTACCAGGTATTAGTATGAAGAGCAGCAGATACGTATACCTTTAAGACAGGGTATCAAGAGTGGAAACAAGAGTGAAAAATCACACATCAGAAGTAATGCTTCCATGTGAGAAAGAAAGCAATGCTGAAAATGCCAGCAACTTATTCATATTGTTAAATCTATACATGAATTTTGTGCTATGTACCTGCCTCAGAGGCAAAAGTACCTACCCACTTATGCTTAAAATACCATGGGGGTGGAAAGGAAGGACAATATAATACAACTGTAATGTAATACATTAAAGGACATGAACCTACTTTCATGGAAAATGCACAACTAACCAATAAAAAAAGACAGAAAAGAAACAAATGTACAAATGATGTAGGGACCGATCAGTGAGAAACTGAGACAAGTATTTCCACTATTGCTGGTATGCTTATTCCTTTTTCAACAGTTTATCTTACAAACTTGCAGATCAAAAACCTCAAAAGTTGTGGTTCATAATCCTATCAAGTTAATTACTAAATAAATCAAAGATCTCAACAGGTTTTGGTAGTAATTCACATCTTGAATCTCTGGCACTGACAAATTGTAAATCCATTTAGCTCAATTAAAAAAAAAAAAAGAGGGAGAGAGAGATTTGAGGACTTTGTACAGTTCTTGACACTTCTTGAAGACAATCACTGGTAAAACATCATTTTGCACACATAACTGTGGCTCCTAAATGAATTCAGAATACGTCAATTCAAATTAATTTTCAGTTGAATTAGTGAATTGATTCACAAATATGGCATTAGAAAGAGAATGGAAAGAAGGAAAATGGTTTCCACAACAACCATTTCCACTGACATTACCATGACCATCTTAATTGCAGAACAGCATCTGGGACACTTCTCTCTACTCAACAATTCTATGCCGAAGGAATAACAAGAGTGCCTTTTGTACCCATGTATTTTCTTTTGGCTTATCTGTACTCTAAATTCCAGTTACAAAAGGCCAAACTCCCAAGCACTGATTTATGGATAAGAAAAATTATCCATCAAAATTTGATAGACATAAGCAAAAAAGCCTTTTGTAGTTTTGCATAATTCAACCTTGTTAAGGAAATCACCAATTACAACAGTGAATTATTCACAAGTAACTTCAAGACTCTTCTCTCAATATTTAACACAAATAATATTTAAAATAAATTGAATTTAATAGTTGAATGTCTTCTTTGCAAGACTATGACCATTTTTGGAGCACTGAATTGAATGCATTTATTTCAGTAAGTAAGATAACGATCTGATACTAAGGCAACTTAGTTAAGCACAGAAGGCAGTGTGGTGGGATATGGTGCCTGGAAACACCATGGCCTCCTTCTTTGGAGAGCTCCTAAAAAAACGTTTCTCTTGAGCGGAAATATAGGTATATTTAACTGTGCCACGGGACAGCAGCAGAAGCCAACAAATTCTCTTCCAGCCCAGTGACTCCACCATAATGCTGTGAGCTAGTTAAACCTGGGGCAGGTGACTGCCCAGTGCAACCTCCAGTACAGAAAGTTTCCTACATGTTAAGTACAGCCCAACAGATTCAGAGAGAGAAATTAACTTTGTTCAACCTTAAAATACAAGGGTTTTGTTTCTATTCACCTCCCAATCATGTGCAATTGCAGAGTCTCTCAAGAAAGTAGTCGAAACACTCAGTTGTAGCAAGTGAAGATCTGCCTCCCAGCCTACTGAAAAAGCAAGGACAATATATTGAAATTTATCATGTCTTCCCCTGATCCACCACATAACTATGCAACGCCCAACCTGCAAGCTGAATTGACTGTTCTTAGCACCTACAAGCTAATGAGGTGTCCTCTAACCTGTCTCTAAAGGAGGAGGACAGGGGACAGGGGTGACACGACTCCAACCAAAAAGCCAACCACACTGTATCACTTCCAGGTGACTCCATCCCTACCTCTCAGCTAAGGCCACGCATCCTTGCTGCACTCTGTCCTCTGAAGTGGTAACAGTTTCCTTGCTCCTGGGCTAGGGGTTATTTTGACACTCAAGGCTGGTCCTCTGCTCCTACGCTAGTTAAAGTAACAGTCCTTAAACCTTGCATTATAATCATGCATGTATTGAATATGCTCTTTGAGCCTCTGCAAGTGTAGATAGAAGTTAAAGTCCATGTTTTTCCTTTACACAAGCTCCAAATGATCCACTCTTCAGTGAAAAGGCATGTTAGCTGACTGAAGATGCAATTGAGTTGTGCTGAGATAATGAGCTGGTACCATCCCATAATTCCTGAGTGTTGCATATTCCATTGCTTCTGTTTACTCACTTCCCACTCTACTGCCTACACCTGAAGATACTTTCTAGTTCATACTCAGTCAGCATTTAACCCTTCATTCCATGCAGCATCCCTTCATTTTTCAAACAGCTCACTGCAATTCACTCAGCAAAGGCCTGCCAAGAGGCTGCCAGCTGAGCAGGGCTGCACAGGAACAGGCTGGGTTTGCACGCTTAATTAGAGCCTCCTTGTTACAGTCCAAGCATTAGCCATAACTCACAGACTGTTCAAACAGCCTTGGCTCTCAATCCAACCCTCTGATGAGCAGGGCATCAGAAGTGAGTCAGCTGTCCTTGGGGAGGCTGAACTCGCTATATATGCTGTTCTTTCGATGGTGATTCACACCATCTGACATTTAATCACCCAGACCAATCTCTGTCTACATGAGTGCTTCTCTTCCATTTCAGCCCAATATGCAGGAGACTAACCTGTCTGACCAGGCAGTGGAAGTGAGCAGAGAAGTGTAAGCACAAGAGGGAGCAGTTATAACTAGAATACCTTAAATACCTTCTAGTCTAAAACTGTCTCAGAAAAGAGTGAAAGTGGAGATGAAGCAGAGTACCTAACACAACAAATAACATCTACCACAAATTTAAAGGTGGCAGCCAAAAGTCCGTGTTTACCTACCACTGTACTAAAAGGCTTGACCTTTCATTTCACCATTACTTTCTCAGTAGGAACTTTATGGTTTTATGCTTGAAACATTAAGGAATAAAGCAGCAACAGAAAAGATAAAAAAAATAAATATAGATCATAGTGTACAAAGTACCCCAGACTTTAGTGTCCTGGATGGATAGGATGACAGGAATCTTGCATTCACAGTCCAAAAATCTATTCAAGGCCAAACCTGGAGAATCACTTATACAGCAGTCAAATGCTGTTTGTTGCCTGAGTTGCCAGAGATACAGTTAACTAGGAGCTATCATCTTCAATCTCTATTACAGGAAAATGTGCAAGAAGTACGGGAGGAGTTTCCTGGTTTTAATCAACAAAATTACTGTTCTGGAGGGTGTTGCATGCAGTGAAATAGCTTTACCTTTTTTTATGAGGATTTAAAAAAACAAATAAATATTTGCAATGAAGTACCTAGGCCAACACAATCTGCGACTCTCCACACAGTCTTTGCAACTCTGCTTCACCAATCAACTGCAGTATCTACCACTGAAGCTTTGCTCCTAGTAACCTGCATTATGTAGTACTAATGCTGTACATTTTGAAAAAGAAGAAATTTTGTGGTGTATGGGCTTGGCTGCTCCAGATTTATCTATGTTGTGACATTTGGGAAACAGCCGCAGTTCAGCTGTTAGCAGCTTTCTGCAGCATTCCCCACATGGTACCCATTGATGATACATGCTACTAAATTTGACTGCAGATAAACCTGAGATGCTTAAAAGAGACTTTTTGGTGAGGGAATAGCTTCAAACAGAGGGTGGATAGAGCTGCTAGCAGCTCCATTAGTATTTATTTCATCTGAAGGAAAGCTGGCCTCCTTTATTGACGCAGGTAAACACCAGACCTCTTCGGCAAAAATGGTATCCTGCACTTTTCCAGAGTATCCTGTGTTGTTGTTCATTTGTGTGCCTTTGTGGTTGGTTGAGGTCTATCCAGAAGCTCTTGTGCCAAAAAACATTACAAGTTTAACTTTCTTGTTCTCTGAATGCCAACTATACTTAGGAGATGTTCATCCTGTCAAGGGTCCTATTCAGAGTCCATGTAAAGCATGCCATTAAAGGTTCAGATCCACTGCAGTGTTGCCATATATCCAAAACCATTGAAAACAAAACCTGTATTTTTGTACGCATGGGACCACAGATTGACATTTCCCTATTCACTCCGTAGTCTTTCATTAAATAGTTAGCAAAGATAACAATTGGAAGACTGCTGCTTTCAGTACAGAGACCTGCGAAGCAGGAATGTAAAACCATCAACTCATTTCAATATGGCCTGCAAGTAGTTTTAAGATGGCAATGATTTTCTGTAGCTATTGAATCAGGTTGTATTAAAGTGACTGATGTTTTTACACAACAGTATATTGCACAATCTTTTCCTGAGCCATTTCTGCCCTGATTAGAAGTTCCTCTGAAATTTCTGTAATCACTGTTTTTATTTCCTACACAACAGGAAAATATGTAGAAAATAACGTATACAGTTGTGGTGAATCAAAAAGACATGTCTTTAAACAGAGCAAAAAGGAACACAGACACTTCAGTTATGAAACACAGCCATTACATTTTTGATGCTTTGTCCTGGGCTTTAAGCACTCACATACATGCTTCTGTCATCTGATACAATTCTTTATAAGAATAGAATTTTAATCAGATATCCTCAATATGATGCAGATCACACCAACTTCATTATATCTCTGGTATGAGAATTAGCTGGTTATCTGATAACAGGTCTTCTTTCACAACTGAAAAACACAATATGTTAATATAAGCCACATTTGCTTTCTGAACATTTTAGCTGTCCGGTGTGAGGGAAAACCCTGGAAGAAGAGAGTCTGCCTATCTCAAGAGACTCTACTTATATGAGGTTTTTTTGGTAGAAGTCTATTTTAGTGAAGTACATTGCTCATTACAGTGTTTCCAGATGTTCCTTTCTTCCTTGCCCTTGCACTAAGTATTCTATATTCTTTTGGGATTAGGACACTTCAGAATGTGTGTTCAGGAGCACAGGGCACTTCTGACATAAAGAGGGCAACACAGCTGATTAGCACACTGGATGCTCTACACCCACGCTCTGCCAGTATCTGTCACAGCCTGGAGTGCCTTGGAGCAGCAGGGAGCTGCCAGAGAGAAACCACCAGAGAGGCCTCGTGAGTGGTCAAAAGAAAAAGATAACTTGAAGTAGACAACTGAGAAATATAGAGCAGTTCAGGCTCAGACTAAATTACAATTTCCACCTAGTAGAAATGAAGAGTTATATGTAAAAGGACACACACCCTGTAGAGATAATTTCTGAAGTGTGTTAAATCTCCCCAGCAAACGTAGACACTGAAATCTGCAATCTTTTGTTCTATCACTACAGGCTCAGTAGAGTTTAAAAGTGCAGATGGAGAAGACAACAAACTACACACTTTTGCTGCTGCTAAATGGAGTTAAAGCGTGTATGCTAAAAACCATCCATGGACTTATAAACATACTTGCAGTTCACATGGTATGAGCCATCTTTTCTGTCACATGTGCATATTATTGATCTGACTCACCACCATAGTAAAGGTTTTATATCCCATTCTGCCAAGTTAAAAGGTTGAAAGACTCAAGTAAGAATATTTTGTTGCTGACTGCTCCCATAGCTATAGTAATAAGTGAGCAAAAATACTCTCAATGTTGTAGAATCCAGTGAAAAATCTAAAACTTATTCAGGAAATTGATTCTTCATTAATATTTTTATAGCAAAGCTTCTGTTGATTTTGAATCAAATAAATAAAGACTTACTACCCCCCAAAAGGTGCACCAACTTCCATAGCTCTACTATGGAACAAGTGTATTAAAAATGACTTGATAAGGCAAGGTACATAGACACAACCTGAAAGCATTATATAACAACATCTCCTTTCAATTCATCCAGCTAATACAATTCTATCTACCAGACACTGACAAATACACACACACTCTACATAGATAACTATAGAGGATGTGAGAGTCTGCCCTTAAAAGAGGTCTCTACTTCTAGCTCTTTCTTGAATCTATGAGTTGAGAAGTAGTGAAGAAACACCTACACCATAACAAAACCCAAGACCAATGTATGTCATGGTTTTGCAGCTATAAATGGAAAGTAGGAACTCAAACCATCTTTTCAGAGATCCATGAATACTTGGAAGAATTGGTTGAACTCTAAAGAAATGTCAGTGCAAAGTAGAAACCACTTCCAACTGGTGTCTAAGGCTCCTTCTGAATTTGAATGTCTTCAAATCTGAGTAACACAGTGACAGCCAAAGGGAACAAATCCAGGCAAAAGAGAACTAGAAAGAACAAACAAATTCATTTACAGCAAGATTTCCAATCTACAAGGCTCTGACATGATTTGTGACCTTCACCATCATGGCTAAGAGAAATCTTTCAGTGAATAGCAAGTTTCAGTGAACAGCAAGACCTTCAGTAGCATCAATATTATCTGTGAATTCATATCAAATTCAGTCATCAGTTTCAGGTTAAAGAAATGGGGGATAGCCTTTTATACTAGCAGAAATATGGATTATAGTGGTAAGATTCACTCACATGAAGGTCCCATAGCATTTAAATAAGTTACACCCACCTGTTAAAATTAAAAATTTTCATCACTGCCATTGCTTCAGTTCCTTAGTTAATGAGTTTTTCAGGGACTAAATAGGAATCATTATGTGTAACAGATTTCCATGATGCAGAAGGCTTAGCAACCTGCTAAGACAGGGGGACCCTGGTGCTAGCCAGCTCTCCTCTCCGTGCCCAGAAAGCCACATAGAGGAAGAAGCAGGTCTTGTTGCCAGCTGCCTGTTTCCTCAGATGTTAAACACTGCCTACTTGCTGCTGCTTCTTCAGTCACTTTCACCTGGGAATACACTCAATGATTTCTGACAGCCTGACAAAATTAAACTGCATCATGATCTAATCACACTAAGATAGCACAAAAGTAAATCCAAACTTTGGCCTGGGACATTAAAATCACTTTAGATAGCAGCTTTTTACATTATTATTTTTGCCATAGTCCAGCTACCATGTTAATTGTCATAAAAATAATAGTATTTACAATCTCAAAGTTAAGTGGTTTGCAAAAAAAAGTTTCAGAGTAATACCAACCTTGGTTACACACACCAAATGAGACCCTGCAGAGAGACTATTTTGGCTTGAGCCAGGAAGAACAAAGGTTGTCACCTTAACTACAAGTGTAACCTCTTCTTGCAGCTTCTTGGAGACACACAGAAGCAGAGCTAGCTTTCCTATCGGAACACAAAATACTGAGTTCATAACAGGAATTCTATGTCTTTGTGACAGGAGATAACAGATGCAGCACTATTATAATGCTTTGTCGCTTCAGCCACCAGTTTCAGATTGCAAGGCCATTCCTCTCTACCCTGTGGAAGAGCTGTTTACTTCCACCCCCGCTCTGCACTAAAAGCACAGAGAATGACAGCCAGAGCTTTCTAAATTTCTTTTTCTTAAAGGAGAGGAAGGTAGAGGAGAAAAGTGGCCCACCCCTCCTCCCCCCCCCCTAAAATAAGCTCTGAACTAGCTTTGATTTTTTTTTTTTCAAGTTATAGCGATACCATTTAAACAATTCAGATGGAAAACATTTTTTTAAAATACCACCACTCCTGTACCAAACAAATGACTATTACACATGATAGAGCATTTCCAAAGGGCTGCCGAGTTCATCGGACAAGCTGGCACCTGCCTTGAGGCCTGCAGGACAGGAGTTCTGGTTACTCCTTCATTCACCTATAGACACATGGGGTTGCATAACGGCAGCTCCATCTGGTGTTAAGAGACTGACTCATTGGAGGCAGTGATTGTCAGAAATGGGTCCCCTCAAGCAGTATCTTTTTTCCTTGTCACTGCAGAAAGAAAGAAACGTGGTTTAACTAGTAATTTAAGCAGCATTAAGTGCTTGTTCCTTGCAAATGCATGTTGAAAACATTGTAAAAAATTGTTACAGTTGCTAGTATTCTCAGACTGTGCCAGAAAACCCTTGTTAATAAGGTAAGGCATTCACAAACAAAACATATACCCCAAACAGTCCAGTGACAGACACTATATTGAGGGGTACATTTTATATATCAAAAGCCTTTTTAAAGAGTATTCCCCTCCTCAGCCTCTTTATTCCACAAGTCTCCATCACATTTCTAAGAGGAAGAGGAAACAGTCATGGACAACAAGCTGCTTGACTGAGTTTGAAAGACACTATGCTGAAGAGCAACAGCCATCATTGCATCGCAGAGTCCTGAGGGAATTGGTTGATGTAGTTGCCCAGCCACTCTCCACGATATTTGAAAAGTCATAGCAGTCAGGTGAAGTCCCTGGTGACTAGAAAAAGGGAAACACTGCACCCATTTTTAAAAAGGGCAGAAAGGAGGACCCTGGGAACTACCAAGCTGTCAGCCTCACCTCTGTGCCTGGGAAGATCATGGAACAAATCCTCCTAGAAGGTAATGCTAAGGCACATGGAGGACAGGGAGGTGATTCAACACAGCCAGCATGGCTTCACCACGGGCAATTCTTTCCTGACCCACCTAGAAGCGTTCTGTGATGGAGTCACTACATCAGTGGACAAGGTAAGAGCTATGGATGTCATCTATCTGGACTTCTGTAAGGCCTTTGACATGGTCCCCCACAACATCCTTCTCTCTAAATTGGAGAGAAACGGATTTGTTGGATGGACTGTTTGGTGCATAAGGAATTGGTTGGATGGGCACATCCAGAGGGTAGTTAGTGGTCAACAGCTCAATGTCCAGATGGAGATCGGTGATGAGTGGTGTCCCTCAGGGGTCCGTACTGGGACCAAGACTGTTCAGTATCTTCATCAGTGCCATAGACAGCGGGATCAAGTGCACCCTCAGGAAATTTGCAGACATCACCAAGCGGAGTGGTGCAGTTGACATGCCTGAGAGATGGGATGCCATTCAGAGGGACCTGGACAAGCTTGAGAAGTGGGCCTATGTGAACCTCATGAGGCCAAGTGCAAGGTCCTGCACCTGCGTCGGTGCAACCGCCAGTATCAATACAGGCTGGGGGATGAAGGCAATGAGAGCAGCCCTCTGGAGAAGGACTTCGGGGTACTAGTGGATGAAAAGCTGAACATGACCCATCAATGTGCACTTGCAGCTGNGGTATTCCATACCATTTGGCATCATGTCTAGTATATAAAAAGAGGGCAGTTGGCCGGAATGGGCAGATCACTGCTCAGGGACTAACTGGGCATTGTTTGGCAAGTGGTGAACAATTGTATTATGCATCACTTGTTTTGTATATTACAATTCTTTTATTATTATTGTATTATTATTATAATCATTATTATTTTCTTCCTTTCTGTCCTGTTAAACTGTCTTTATCTTTAAACCCACGAGTTTTACTTTTTTTCCAATTATCTCCCCCGTTCTACTGGGGGTGGGGGGCGGAAATGAGCAAGCGGCTGTGTGGTGCTTAGCTGCTGCCTGGGGTTAAAGTACGACAGCAGCCCAGAAAGCCAACTATATCCTGGGCTGCATCAAAAGAAGCGTGGCCAGCAGGTCAACGGGGGCGATTCTGCCCCTCTACTCTGCTCTGGTGAGACCCC
>VYZV01000564.1:13926-36444 GCA_013401275.1 Pandion haliaetus | reverse complement strand
CTGGCTCTACGTGTTCGTTCTATTCGGGTGAGCTTAGTTTCTTATTTAAAAGAACCAGGGGAAAAAGGGGAAATTTTATTTTAATTAATCTTCTAATTTCAAAGCAATTTTAGTCTTTCATTGCTTTGGGAATAGTGCTGCTTGTATACAAAGCCTTTTTGTATTTTCTTTTAAAAAAAAAGAAAAGCTTGTGGTGCGCTCATATGTTGTAGAAGCTTCTAAGGTACCTGTTGATAATTTAGCTTTATGGGGAAATTTACCTGTGTGTAAATACCATAAAACTTACTTTTTTTTTTTTCCCGTCCAGAAATGTATGAGCTTAGCTGTATGTTAAGTGTTCTCACTGAGAGTCTAGTTTTATTAAAAATGTTTGTATTTTTAAAATTAATACTTAGTGGTTATTTTAACAGTTACATTTTCATGTAGTACTTCAAACTGTAAAATATGGTTATGTGTGGAGTGACAGTTAAAATAACTCAGGCTTATTAATGTCTTAAATTTACTTCTGAAAACAGTATTAAGAGTAGTGACGCTTTTGCTTGTGTTACAGTTAATGTTATGGTTATTTCAACTTTTAAGTGATAATTTAGTCATAGCAGACATTTAATTGGTGTAATTTGTCTTGTTGTTGAGCATATATTTAAACATAAAAGGGTTTTTTTAAGTTGAGAAAAATCTCTAGTGGAGAACTGTATTATCCCAAGCACTGTTGCCAAACTATTTAACAATACATGTAAACATGCAATATGACAGAGCACTTTACTGTTGAAACTCAAATCACTTCTCATGTTTCTCTTGCTGTAAGTCTGCAAATAGTTTTCAGTAAAAACAAAAAACAAAAACCCAAACAACTTTCCTGCGTACTGTGTTAACATCTTAAGTGAAGCAGGTCTAGTAATTTGTAAATAAAAGGGAAGTAATGTAACACCTACTAGTCTATGTACTTGTTTAAACTTTGCAATATGTGTTAGAAAATGAAATTGAATTTGTTTCCCCTAGCTGAAACACTAAAACAAGACATGCATGTAAAACAATAGAACATAGGCTGCATTATATACAGGCTCTTTAATGTAAGCCTTGTAAAATAAACATTTATCAACTCATAGTCCTGAATTACAGTTCTTTTCCACAGGCAACATGAAAGGTATTTCTTAGAAGTCTCTAATCAAAAAAATGACATTTTATCTGCTTATGGCAGCTTGATTATATTGTCTTTAACATTCTGTTGATTTTAAAATGTTGGGTAGTGCAGACCAAACTAAGGGGTTTCAGCCCATATAAATTTTAGAGTATACTTAGGATATTATATCAATAAAATAGGAATCATAGCTTTCCTAGATTAGTGCTGAATGTGCTCGTGGATTTTTTTTTTATCGTTGATTTTTAAATTTTTTTTAACTTTGAATTTTTTTTTAACTGCAATGCTCTGAAATGTTAGTGCTTACAAAGTAGGAACAAAACTTATATCAAAATTACTGGGAAATGAAAGTTCCACCCAATGAGTATTTTTTTCCAATGCTGACATGCACAGTCTAGTTCATGAGATAATTTTGTGTTGTTTGATCAAAAGAGAACTGCATTACAAAACTGCTGGTGGTGACCAACATTGAGCATCTAAAATGCTTACAGGAATTCTTCAGCTTTACCTGCTAAACAACCAAGTGCTCCCAGTTCCTTTGGGAAGGAAGGAGTAGAGTCCTCCTTCTGTCCTGACCTTTGTATTTTTATTATGAAGAGGGAAAGCTTCTTCAGAATTACCCTCCCAGCCTGGCCAGCCGTGTTTATGCAAGGGGCCTCATCTGTCCTTTGACTTCTTGCTCTGGGACATGACTCATTCTTCAAACTCCTATCTTGCTTCATCCATAACACCAAAAGAATGGGAGGAGTTTAGTCTCTGTAACCAGCTCTGCAGGCTTCATTATGTGAGTTGGCTACCTGGAACAGCTGTGGACATAGACATCCTTCTAGATCTCAGAACTGTTGTAGTAGGAAGCCAGGAATGGAAAAGAGTAGAAAGTATAGACAGTAAGGAATAAATACAGTGATTTTTCTTTATTTTGTCTATGCATTGTTTTTCTCTTAAAGACTTAACAATTCAAGAATAAATTAAAAACCCCTGAAACTAAACATTTGCCAATAGAGTTTGCTTTTTGGAAATCTTATTTTCTGTCAGGTAAAACACTAGATGCCACCTGCAACAAGTAATTTGATGTCAGCTGGAAGTGTAAGTTTTTCCATCTTTTAAAAAGAAGCAAAGACATAAATTGTGGAAAACTGTATTTCTGACTTCAAATGTCCATGTTAATTAGAACATACTTCTACTCTCTTCTTGCTTTTCTTTGGTACTAGTGTAAAACAGACAACATACACAGAATATTCTTAAGTCAGCTTGACTTAATTTTATGCATGACAGTGCTTTGGTTTTTGTTGTGTTAGAATAATTGCTACTTCAAAAGCAGTGGTTTTAATCAGCTTTTCAGAGCAATTGTTTGTGTATGAGCATTTAAGTAATCATTAGTTCTATTAAGTCACTCAAATTGAATATTAGTCAGAAATATAAGGAATGCTTTTTTTGTCCATGGTTTAGATCACTAACATTGCTTACTGAAGTAATGGGAGATTGTGAAATGCTTGTTGGACAATGAATTTGCTTTTTTTTTTTTTTTTAAGGGGGTTTTGAATTTAAAGGTAGGCATATAAAGAATATAGAATGTATGAATGTATATAGAATGTGTTTGAGATTTTTAAAAACACCTAGACTGGTGCACTCCACATTTTCAAGTCCTGTTTTTACCTTAATAAAGATTTCCATAAGCCCTCATACAAAAGGTAAAAGTAATTGGTTTTCAGTTTGTTGGCTCTTTTTTACTTCAAAAAGCATAGCTCATACGGGTTTTATTTCTTCAGGTAATACTGAAAATTCATCCTACATTCATAACAAGTTGGGAGAGTAAAAATGCATCTAGGAGACTTCCTGACTCAAGGGAGGGGAGGAAAAGGAAATTATGTATATGAGCTGGGGAACTGTGCCAACATTGAGTCATCCTTTTAAAATCACTTGATATCCAATAAGCTTACTGTCCTTACAGGACATAACTGCTTTATGTAACTTCAGCACCAAGGTTTAATATCATAGTCAATATTTCAGAAATGGTTTCTATTTGATTACAGCAATCAACATTATCCTGCCTGTGACAGACAGAAAAATATTTTTCCACATACAGCAATATCCAGCTGAGCTCTGATAAATACGACGAAGGCTAGCAAAGTAGTAAAAGGAAACCTGCAACCGTGGTTGGAGCAGTGTTAAATAACTTGCTGGGGAATCCATTTGTCTGTTTTCAGCCTTATCTTCACTTGTACTGAATGTGCATGTGCCTTAAGAGCATGCATTTGTCTAGAGGAAGTATAACATTCCTGAAAAAGAGATTGAGGGGGGTGAAAACAAAGCTGCTATTTCCGTAATGAAAATGGAAAAAGCTATGTAGCTGCATACCTAATACTAACAAATGAAAACTGATAAAAGCAGTATTTTTGCTGCTGCTCAACTTTCAAGTGGAAAAGGAGTTTGCAATTAGCTCTTTGTTCATTGGATTTGCTTTTTTGAGAATTGGGTGGTCAATACAATAAACTGATACAGCAGTGAGTTTGTCAGATAAGTTAAAATTCATTAAGTGCAGCTGAACAGTGTTAAAGGGAATTACACTATGAAATGTCCTTTGCACTGATAGAAATTACTATTACCTGTCTTATAGGAGAAGGGTTGCATTTTAATACGGTTGAAATATTTGTATCTTTATTTCAGAAAATTCTAAAACTTATTTTAGGGCTGTTGTCTTCTCTTGAAAGATAGCTAATGTTTGAGGGGGGTATTCACCAATACTGGCAATATAGAGCTGACTTGGTGGTTGTGATTAAAACTAGCAGAAAGTGGGTTTGTTTGGGGTTTTTTTTCCTCTCATTCTGGTTCCTGACTGTATGGAAGTTTGGAATTCCAGAGTTGTGAGCTTTCCTCATGGTGATTTTGACTGTTTCTCACGTGTAAATTATTACTATATGAAACAAATACATAAACCAGATTTTAATCGATTTTAAAATGTTATTTTAAATGGAAAATATTCATGAAACAGTTCCTGGAAGAATTTCTGGTGGGATCCCACCAACGTTTCTTAATACATTAATAGTGTCCGTTCAGAGGGAGTGTTAAAAATACTAACATTGGCACAGTTAAATGCTAAATTGTGTATTAGGCACAAAGAATCTTGCACAGTTTGGGGGAGTGACTCGACTTTGGCAGGCAGTGTCTCCGAAAGGACTAGCAATACCACTCAATGCTCAGGTGAACACAGCCTCACGGCCGGTGCCTTAGTAACTGCCCCCTCGGTGGGTCGAGGCAGGGAGGTGGTGGCTAGGAGTAGTATGGGGCTATTGCTCTATCGGCAGCATAAAATCGGTCCACTGTTGCTGTGTCTAGCAGGGATGCACGGGCTTCCAAAATAACATTAAAAGTCAAGTATTAAAATTAAAAAATGATTCAGAGAAGACCTTTGAAGACCGGGAGCTGGAACGTCGCTTTACAGTGAAAAATATGAACAAACCCTTGCTTATCTTAAGGGGCAAATTAAGTCATGACTAAGTCTGTAAGTAACTATAGAAGATGCTTCTGATTGTACCTTCTTAACCCTTTAAGAGCAGAATTAACAGACAGATGAAACCTGGGTAATGTTGGAACCAGGAGTATCAGTATTTAAGTTAATTTCTCCAGTACTTACTTAACCTGGTTTAGGTATTAGAACAGATTTTAACTATTCATTGAGATTAAAATTTGTTAGTCTGTTTATCTAATGTTTACCTTAAGTCAAAGTCTTAACCCCCTTTTTACAGTTTTTGGTCAGCATGTCAACAATATTTGCTGTCCAGGGAGAACTTTTCTTTGAATACAGGACCCGTCTAAGGATTTCTTGCGTATGCCAGACTTCCCTCCCACTGGGTTTTGGTGAACTTGAATATGTATAGCCATGTCCGTCCTGGCCATCTGTGCCTACTATTAAAAAAGTGCATCTTACTTAAAAGCCCTACTGAGAGGCAAGTTGCTTCTCAATTCCAAAAGCAAACATACCGTGTGTAATTTTTTTGTCCAGCCATCATGTCGTAAAATTCAGAGGTTTTACTTAAAATGAGTGTGAGGGTTAATGTTTCTTACTTGTTCCTTTTTTATGTCAGTTATTTCATAACTTCCATCTCTGAGATGCAGAAGGGTTTGGTATGTGGCCTTTTACTTTCTCTCACCATGAAACCTTTTATTCGGACGTTACATGTTTGGTGGTGTGTTTCTTGATATATTTCATATAGCCAGCAAGTGTGCAGAGGGAAAGTTCTTTGACCGGTGCTTAGTCATCTGCCAGCTGAAATTCACTGCACTGAGGAGATTTTCACCTACATCTAGGTCATATTCATTTCATGGGAAAGTGAACATGCAACCTTGTTTTGCTATCACTTCTGTCTCTTTTATTAACGGAATACGGATGTTGTGTGTTATCTTTAATATCCCCTTCCTGATGCAAAGGACTCGAGATGTGTGATGAATAACAGTATCCTATCTCACACAGTAAGAACTTCTGGCGTTTTCTAAATCCATATTTGAACTTTTTTATGAAGAGAATTTTCTGAGAAATCTGTTTCAGAGTTAGAAGCTGCCAGGTGAAATGTGGGTATGGTGAAGGAGCCATTTATTTTGTTTAGCCTTTAACTGCTGTTACTCCCTTTTTTGTCATCAAATAAGAACACTTATTTTGCACTGTAACAGGCATCAGAGCCATCAAAAATGTAACGTCAAGCCTTCTGAAGTGTTTAGCATGTTAAAAATAAATGGAATGTTCTTTCAAAAAGCCTTTATCTATAGGTACTTGTAGCATATACTGCACGTACTTATCTTTGCTCTTGATATTATAAAAATTAAACTGCCAGTTGTTGTTATTCTGTGCATAGTTTACCACAAATATATTTTTAAAATACCACACTTGTAATCAAATGACACCTCCCCACCCTCAATCTTGTTGTGCGTGCCTATCTTGTTAGAGATCGTACCTTTGGATATCTTGGTTTTGGTTAACTTTCTGTATTTCATCTGATTTCAGTTTAATTTCACTGAAGCTGACAGCAGAGATGATGCAGTCAGGCTTTTTGTTCAGGATGGGGCTAGTTTA
Organism: Pandion haliaetus; assembly: GCA_013401275.1. Lineage (NCBI taxonomy): Eukaryota > Metazoa > Chordata > Aves > Accipitriformes > Pandionidae > Pandion > Pandion haliaetus. Next base: position 30,238 of record VYZV01000564.1, on the reverse strand, counting down.
CTTAATGAGATCTCAGAAACAAATACAGGTATTTTATGTTACAGCAGAGTTAATTTAGTCTTGAATTAAAAAGTGAACATAAAAGAAATTCACATAAATTCAATTACTGAGACAAAAGTGAGTATTTAGTGATTGTTAAGTACCTAAAATATGGAATTTTTCCAGCAACATGATTAGGCTGTTATTTTTATAGCCTAATAATGGTTAAATGGGTTTTTCACTGCTTCCCTAGAAGGTGTGTATCCTTTTTGTTTTTCTTTCTTTTTTTTTTTTTTCTGACAAGCGTGTTTCCTATTCTAACTTGCAGCTGATTCTAAAGAGAAAAATAAGTCACCCTTGGTGCTTTTAGCTTTTCTCTTTTAGACCTGTTTTCTCTGTGGAATATAGTCCATTCATAGTTCTTCCTATGTATGTATGCATTCCTGTGCATGGACAGGTATTGTGAGGTACATTACGAAGAGCTTACTTACACTGAGATACTTACTGACCAGAATAGTTCCGACTTGCAAACTGTATCAGTACAGGAAGTTATTCTGAAATAGTGGTGTTTTAAATTCATACCCAAACTTGTTTGTCACTCGCTTCCCTTCTAGGCTAGTGTTGATTTAACACCATTATACTGTTAAGGAAATGTTAAGGAAACTCAGAGTAATGTTACCTTCTGTTTGTTTCCTTGTAGTCTATATTTAGTTTCAGGATAACGGAAGCCAGTAGCAACCACTTTAAGTTGACTAACACAGGGGTTTTTTGTTTTGTTTTGTTTTGTTTTAAATGTGGCTTTCTGTGACAGTTTTACTTTCTAGCGTGAAGAAGGCAGCCTTAAGAGAGAGCTGTGTGGCTAGAAAAAGAAATTTGTCTTGGGACTTTTATTTAGACACCGCTGCAGTATAAGGCTTGAGAAAAGGGAGCTTTCCAAGCTTGTAAATAACAGAAATAAAATACAGGCAGTAGGGTGTAGTTATAACTGGGAAAAAGATTGCACCATTGCAATGGCCAGATCACTGGTGAGCGAGTGTCTGTAGTGGTGTGAGAGTTGTCAGGGAGTGGAAGAAAGGAGAGGAGGACCAGAGTCTTTCAGCACCCTATACATCATCTCATTTAGTTTGAATTCATCACAGGGGACAAATGTTTTTTCCAAATATTGGGGAATGATCAGAGGCGGAGCTTAAGACAAATTCAGTACCAGACTGAACGGCTGGCTTCTCTTCCAGCTTTTACTGTAAGATGACATCCATCAACTAATGTAATTAGTGCAGTTGGCTGAGAGGGATCTCTTTTTACAGTGTGAAAGGCTTGTATTTTAATCCAGGTAGTGGGTACGGTGAGGGTTGATTACTTCTGTATATAATTTGCATTTCTAGAAAAGGCTTTGCTTTTGTATTTTTAACTGCATTTGCAAAATACCGTTTAGGTTAAAATAACAAATATTCAGCAATTATGTCAGAAAAGGAAACTGCAGATTTGTGGGTAACTATTCATCATAAATCCTGCTCCCAAGTATGTGTTACGGACAAGCTACTAAAGTACAATAAGATCTGAGTTCCATTTTGCTTAAAACAGAGTTGTATTAGGTCTGCTGTATAAGGACTGAAGAGTATCTGAACCCTGAGAAACTGTGAAGACTGGGAATATCCGCTTAGTATCAGGAATGTGAAATGCTGGTTTGGTTTTTGTTTTTGTTTTTAGAGGGTGCTCAAAATAACTGCTGGAAAGTTGGTTGCATAATTGCATTGCATTCAAAAATAATTTTTGTTTGTGTATAGAGAACAAGTTAATATCTTTTCTATTTCATTTCTTGGTTTTATTACATTTTGTGATGCTTTTAAAGCAATGTGTCCACCTGATCGCTTTGTGTCCCTGAATCTGAGTAGATAACAGAAAGATTTGAGGAAGTTCTGTTTCACACATTTTTTACTTTCCCAAGATTGCCAGGGAGCTAATAGATAAAACAGCTAAGCAGAAATGAATCAAAGTATCCAAAGTAATGTGTACTTGGCGATCCATTCTACTGTACTATTCCTCTCCTGGGATTCTCAAAGATTGCAGTGGATGGTTTAATTAGTATGTAATCCAACTGATCATATACTAATTTAGAAGATGAAAATACAGATGTCCACCAGAAAATAATTCCTTTGACAAGTAGAAGGAATCAGTATTTCTTTCAAACTCTGTAAAGACTCAGTCAATGATGGTAGCGTTTTCTCCTGAAAGGAAGGAGTTTAGGTTTATTAGGAGTAGTACACAGCACACATGCATGCAAAATCTTGGCTGTCTTACACTAGAAACTGGCACCTATCCTTATTGGTCATAGTTTTAGAACACCCAAGACAAATCCAAGTTCTGTACATTAAAATACCTTTTTTCATTTTCTGATTTTAAATGTTGCCAGGAAGTTGTGTGTGTTTTTCCAAAGTGTACGTTGGAATTTTTTTATATATGTACACGCTCTCTCACATATACATGCTTGGGATTTGTTACGTGCAGTTTGTTTCCAACTTTGGTTGGTCTTTTAAAAAAAGAATCTTTTGAAAGAGAAATGTTGATCTAGGAGAAGCATGTGTTGGAGCGTGCTGGTGTGTATGGACAGTTGCTGTGCACTTATACACGGTACTGAGATGACCAGATACAAAAGGATACTTTCAGCAATAATTCATGCACATAAATTTTGCGGAATGCTTGAAAAATACGTATATTAGTGATTTGGAAGCACAGCTTTAGAACACTGCCTCTGCTCCCCCATCACTAGAACTAATTAGCGCACATTTTGGTGCACGTAAAGGGAAGTTCTGGAGCAAAAAAGGCATACCCGTGGTGGAAGAGGGTCAGGTTAGAGAATACTTAGGCAAACTGGGCGTACACGAGTCCATGGGCCCTGATAGGATGCACACATGAGTGCTGAGGGACGTGGCAGATGTCAGTGCGAGGCCACTCTTGATTATCTTCCAATGATCATGGTGACTGGGAGAGGTGCTTGAGGACTGAAGGAAAGCAAATGTCACTCCTGTCTTCAAAAAGGGCAAGAAGGAGGAGGACCCAGGGAACTAGAGGATGGTCAGCCACACCTTGATCCCTGGGAAGGTGATGGAACAACTAATCCTGGAAACCATTTCCGTGTACACAAAGGACAAAAAGGTGATTGGGGTTAGTCAGCATGGATTCACAAAGGTGAAATCATGTTTGACCAACCTGAAGGGAGAGTGCAAAGGCAGTGGAGCCGGGCTCTTTCCAGTGATGCTCAGTGACAGGACCAGAGGCAATGGGCACAAACTGAAACAGAGGAGGTTCCCTCTGAACGTCAGGAACCACCTTTTCACTGTGAGGGTGACCAAGCCCTGGCACAGGCTGTCCAGGGAGCTTGTGGAGTCTTCATCCTTGGAGATATTCAGAAGCTGCCTGGACATGGTTCTGGGCGACCAGCTGTAGGTGGGTCTGCTTGAGCAGGGGGGTTGGATGAGATGACCTCCAGAGGTGCCTGCCAACCTCAACCCATCTGTGATTCTGTGGAACGGATCTGACACTTCCTCATTACATAGAGGAAAAGTATTCTCAGATTTATTTTATTCACTGTAGCCCATAGAAGGAATAGAAAGAGAATGCCCAAGAAGTTGAAATTGTAGTTAGTGTATTTGCATTATCTAAGTTAACTTAGAGTCAGTGCTGCTTAGGTTGGATTGTGTGTAATGCCTAGATAGTTCTTCAGATGACGTTGATAAGAATGCAGTTTTTTACTTACTTTTGAACAGTTGCTGATAAGTTCTGAAGCGGCAGGATGTTGCTTTTCCAGGGGATTTTCAAAATCTGTGCAGAAAATACTGAATTAAGTGCAGAGCACAAAAAGACTAGAAGATGTAGTGCCCTTTAGAGCTTTCTGGTGACCAGTTTCTCACAAAAGGGGAAATGCTGAAGACTGGCAGCTTTTATGGAATAGACTCTCCTCAAGAAGAGAGGCGATGAGATTCTTTTCCTCACCAGAATTTTCTCAGTGGCAGGTGGAGAGTTTATGGCTGCTGGTGGGGGTGGAGGGTGTGCTGCTCTGTGGGGTAATGTCTCGAGTCTTACACTGTCTTATAAAGGTGAGCATTAGCATTGCTGCAGCGTAGTGGTCCTCATTCAGGTGTTAAAAAGGAGGGCTTTCCTAAGAGATCTGGTCCATTTGATGCACTCTAGGTGTGCTTTAAGAGGACTAAATTCTTAAGAAGATTGATTTCCACTAATGGGTTGTGAATCTGGAACAGAGATTATGAACCAAACAATACGGGCCTAAGCACAAGAGCTTGGGAATCACTGACTTGTTCTGTCAACTCTGTTACTGTCTGGATTCTGATGCATCCCTGAAAGTTTAAGCCACATCACTACTGAACTAATACTGCCTTTTGTAACAGATAGAATTTTTTGTGTGTGTCTTAGTTATGCAAATAGCATTGCTCAATATTTTTTTATCTACATTTGGGAGGGTGTAGTTGGTTGGATTGAGTAGAACTGTGATTTTTCAAAATACTGTGAATTTATAAACATTTTAGGAAGATGCACCAGTAACACAAACTTATTCCACTCTTTTCCTCTGTCAGGAAGAAGGAAATATCAAAGAAATTGCAATAACTCACCATGTAAAGGAAGGACATGAGAAAGCAGACCCTTCCCAGTTTGAACTTCTGAAAGTACTAGGACAAGGATCCTTTGGAAAGGTTGGTAACTGAACTCTTGGGGAGCCGGTCATTCAGGAATATAGCATTCAGTAATTTTAGGAGTGAAATGTTTAGAACAGCCACAATCTTACGTTAAGGCAATGTTGCAAGTGAAAACTGCTTTCTAAATTAGTGCTAACTAGCTGCTGTAATTGTGGCAGATCTTTTTAAAGCAGTAATTTTTTTCTAGTTTGTATGATATGCAGATCTCAAAGTCCCATAGAAAAATTGGTTTGATATGAAATAATTGGGTATTCACTGTTAAAATGGAATGTCATTTTTCTGTAACTACTCTTCTTGTGTGTTTGAGGGGGTGAGGGCTGAAAGGTTTTTTTGGGAAGTATTCCTAGTTGCTAACTTGCTAATGGTAGGTCATCACCAGTATAGAAGCTATAGGCAGAATTTCTTTTTGTAGCAGACTGTAATTGTAAAGAACAAATTTTAGGCAATAGTGGCTACTGAAGTAAACATGATATACCCTAGTCATGTTCATGCTAGGCATTATCTGTCATAGTTTGGTTAAGGCACAACGTACCTTGATATTTATTTGAAGATCTGTTAAAGAGTCAATGTTTCTAGCATTTAGTAAGTCCTGTCCACACTGAGATCTCACTAGGTGTGCATGATACTTTTACTTGTCCAAATACAACTTGGAAGCAAAACATTCACTTCATGTGGCAAGACAGATCATAGAGACAGGATGGAATATGCAATGTAAGACAACAGAGCCTTGGCATCCATTTTCCGCCTTAACTGCAATTCTGAATGTGATGTTAAGCTCTAGCATGTAATGCCAAATCCGTCTTGGATATGGGCGAAAATGAGAATAATTGGTCCAATTCTGTCTTGGTGGTAGGAAGTTACTGTTATTCACATTATTGGAGTAGCAGTTCCAGTTAAGCTTGGAAATCTAGATGTTTAGAAGCTATAAAATTTTGTACTCAAACTAGTAATAATTCACTGAGAAACCTGATTCCCAAGGTGGTTTCCTACATTGTTTGATTTCATCCAGAATCACAGGCAAGTTTTTATTTGGAAATCTTGAGGTCAGGAGAAGTAAATCATTCAGGGGCAAGGAAATGTAAGCTAATAAATTATAATCTCAAGAAGCCCTTTTATTTTATTGATATTATTAAATCCAATGCTATAACTGCCGTAAGTTTTGGAAAAAAAAAATATATTAGCTGTCTGGCTGACTCAAAGTGTTGCAAAAATACCAATCTTGTCCTCAATTGTTTTAGCCTTTATGCAAAAAGGATTAATATTACAAAACCCATAATCCCTTTTTTCTAATAATAATTTGGAAAGATGTCACTACTTCCCATTCAGTTTAAAAAGACTTAATTCTGCATGCTTTTCAATGTCTGATGTTTTTCAAGGTGCTGATGTTCTGCTAAACTCTGGATAATGCAAAGGGATGTTAACTCACTGAAATCAATAAAGTTAAACCAAATTTAATTTGGCTGACTGTTTGTCTGGAGTGAACCCTTTAGGTTATGAAATGAAGGAATATTGGGAAAAAAAATGCAAGGAAATTTTTGTTTGGCTTTGCAGAATCTAAAACTGTTGACTTGGGTTTCATTGAAATAATACTGATTACTTGAATTTCATAGCAAAGTGTATTGATCTGACTTGCCTTTATTTTCTTTTAAGAAGTGTTTTTAATTTTCAATGCAGGTCTTTCTTGTCAAAAAAATCTCAGGATCAGATGCTAGACAGCTTTATGCAATGAAGGTATTGAAAAAGGCCACCCTGAAAGGTAAGGACTGTTTAGAGGTGGGGGCCGGGGCGGAGAGAGACATCAGGGACATTATACCAACACTTAGTCTTTACACGCATGCTGTTCTATAGATGGTGCCTTAGAACTTTCTTCTGTCAAACAGCAAATAGCAGAATACACTGCCTTGTATTGTAAACCCAGAAGGATTAAGTAAACAACAGTCCTATATTAATAGTTACAGGGGAAAGTAGGTTCCTTTCCACACGAAGTTTGTTAGGTGATGGTTTTTTAATAAGAGTAGTTGAGTTACATCTGCCACTTGACTTGCTCCTGAGCTGTTATTTGAAACTTAATATCCTTCCTTTTTTTCATTTGCTGTGTATCACCGAGGATACAGTTAATGCCTTTTGCTCAGTTTATATTTACATCATGATATTTACAAGTGCATTACATCAGCTGTTTTATTCTGAAAGTTCTAAGCACAGGGGTTAAAGTTGTCTTTCTTTAAAGCAGAAGTATACAGTACAAATTCCCAAAACTTTGGGCGCTTGTTCTGGATGTAGAATATATTTGATAAAATCTTAAGTTAATCATCTAAGTTTCTTGAGCAAAACATGAGTTCTAAATTCTTTTGTTTCTTGGGTGGTTTTAAATTTAAACCTGAACAATCTCAATTCTGTCCTGGAGAATTCTATAAGGAAAAAAAGAAATTATGTATTTTTTACTGTAGATTAAAATGAAAGTGATCTTTCATGATGATTCCTTAACCAGAATGTGTATTTGTTGCTTTATGCCATTGTTTAATACTTCTGTCTATTTGCAGTTTTTCTAACTCATAACTGCACTGGAATTGCAATGATAATCTGGGGATAGTTTCAACAGCTTCACCGGTGTTACTGATTATTATATAGATTTGCAGTTTTGACATACGGTTTCATCTGAAAATATTCATAGAATGATGGAGGGCACAAAAACTCACATTGAATTGCTAAAACGTTGAACCTGAAATTTTCTGCTTAAGATCTAATGCTGAATACCTACCTCATAAATCTCATTGTATATCACTTAAAACTATTACAGAGGGTGTAAGTGTTTCTGAACAGTTTCCTATTTTTGATTCCTCTGTGTTTTGTGGCACGTGTTATTCTCATTATTTACTTCCTATTTTTCTGAAACTGATTTCCACTCATTTAAGGTACTTTGATATCCTCAATAGCCTTTCATTCTCCAGCCTGTTAATAGCTCAGGACTGGAGTCAAAGGTCATTCAGCAGTTGCTTTTTTAAGATGTTTGAGGGCTTCTCTCCCTCACCTTTTGATTGTGGTTTAACCTTAGGTGTAAAAATTACGGTCCAAGCTGTGGATCTAGTTTTGCCTACAGACGGCAGAGGCTGATAAATACTGAAACTGGAAGCTTGACTTTTGGTTGGAAAACGAGACTCTTTGAGGCACTTGGAATTCAAGGATCAAAAGGCTTGAGCAGAATGGTGACACTAGAAGGAGGATGCCACACTTTTCAACACTTTGTATCTGAATTTTCAGAAGCTTTTGAGTGTCTTTTGATTGCAATTTGTGTTTTAGGAAGAGCGGAGTTGCAAGCAAATGGAGGTTACTGTTGAATTTTATCCATATTTGCAACATTTTTGAGGTCTAATATTGTAATTTTAAATAATACACTGTATTACTTGATTTGTCTAGGGTTCTTAGCTATTTCAAATCTATTTTATAAAGTTATTTTTGTGTTCTAAAATTAAAGCTAAAAATGCCCTTTAAGACTGCTTCTTAATCAGAGGCGGTGTGCGTGATTCACAAATCAAATTTAGAGAGAATATTTTCACAGGGATGCAACTATATTAGCCAGAACATGCTGATGTAACTGCACAGTCCAACCTTCTAATGTTTAGAGCAAATCCAAGAATATACACATACAACTTTGTTTAGTGCAGAGACTAGTTTATTAATGCACTCTGGTAGAAGGTATCTTCTTTCAGTGCCCCTTTATGATGGGGGGAGAGAGAGAAACAGGGCCAAATCATTGCAAGAGTGTCTGGCATCAAATGTATTAAGAAAAATCAGTACTCCCAGCAGTACACGTGTGGAAACTATAGTCAGCAAAAGCCAGATTTGAAGTCAAATAATGGCTAATACTAATGTCTGAAATGAGCTCCATTCCTTACACCTTTTTTTGGTTGAGATTTTGTAAATCTGGACTTCCTCTAGCTTTTCAGAAATAAGGCTTGTTATCCATGTAGCTGTTGCATAGCTATAGGCACTTAAAAGTCTTTCGAATTTTTTTCTCAACTGAATCTGCCTAAAAAAAAAGAATATACTGAATCTCAATTTTGTAATTGAGATGAACCCCTGGAACAGTAAAATTGCACAACTATCTTGTGACATTTGCATGACTTTAGATGTAAAGGTCAAAATTCGAATGTGATGTTTGCTCTGTGTTTGAGCACTAATTTCATGTGCTTCCATTTTTAAGAATCTGTTCTGCAGGGAGATGGAAGCTTGATAGCTTTATTGATTCATGAAAATGTATCTATATTACTTTTTCACAAGTACCTGTATTATTGTAAATGCCTGTTTCTGGGAAAAGATAGCTAAACTTCTAAAAGAACCTTTTGCTTCTTGACTATTTTTTCCTGCCTTGCTATGTTTTAATATCTGACAACTCTGGCTTGTTACCTGTACAAGGAATGCTGGCAACTTAAACTTTGGACTTGACTTCATTGCTCTGGGGCGCTTCCTTCAAGAAGTTGTAACATTTGGGAAAGGGGCAGTAACAAAATGTAGGATAAGGGAAAGAAAGAGAAAAGCAGCATCTTAAACCATTGTAGCAAGCTTTACTCGCTCTCATCTGTAAGAGTTCCGAATTTTGTCTATGCCCCGGCTGATGTGGAGCTTCGGATGGGAACCAAGCCCTAACTGGAGTGGCAGGGGAATTGCCTGGGACAGCTGAAGCAGGTGCCGCGCTCAGCTGACCGTCCTGCCTGTATCCATGGATTGCCAGCCCCGTCTGCGGGGCATCTGCACGTGATGCTCGTGTCGTTTACCCTGTAGTGGTGTCGGAGCAGATACGTGTCCCGTTCTGAGCCACCACGCTGGGACAGCACAGGCAGCTTGAGCAGGAACTGCTTCGGATGTCTTGATACACTCTTCCATGCACATGTTCACTCTCAATAAACCTTTTTCACATGAAGAAGATTGTTTGAAGTACACACTACACTGAATGGTTGTTCTTGTTATTATAAGTTCATAATAAAGAAATTTAAAAAAAAACACTTCCAAATTGTGAAGGCATTTAATATCTTAATTGTGCGAGTTACTTGTATGATTTAAACCAATATAAGCATCTTTGTGATAGTATAATTTTATTTGTAAGTTTGTTTTGCTATAACTTTAACCCTCCCTACTTTTCAACACTAGAGAATATGGCTGTGTTCTATACGTAGCTGTGCCAGTTTTGCTCTAGTGTTTAAAAGGTTAACTTAAGACTAGGGCAGACTGAAGGGTGGTTATGTTTTCTCATGTGCTTTTGTTAAATTTATTTACCCAGTGTCAGATTTTGCCAATAGCAGAAACTGAAGCAAATTGAAATGCATGAAGAGGTTTATCAGAAAACTCTGCACTGCGAAATAAATTCTCTCTCAGATCTCTTCTGTGTGAAGTATTGTGACCTGCATACATACAGTTGTAATACTACAGGATACAATGTGAAGTACATCAGGAAACATAGGAGAAATACTGGTTCACAACGTAAACTTTCTTTTTTTTAATCTTGCTCATGTTCTGTTGTAGTTCGAGATCGGGTTCGGACAAAAATGGAACGTGATATCCTAGTAGAAGTTAACCATCCTTTTATTGTCAAGTTACATTATGGTAAGTTGCAGAAAAAATTCATTTTTATATTGTAAAAATGCGTGCTTGTCAAGATAGTACCTAATATTCGCTTTGTGGTTCAGAGAATCATAGAAAATTAGTGCTTTATCGAAATCCTGATTGCGCAAAGACTTGCTGTGTAGTAATCTTCATGCAAAGTGTTAAATCTTTATAGGACTGAGAGTCTGTAGCCCTTTGTGTTATTAAAAAGCAGTTATCTATTGATGTCTAGACAATTTTTTTCCAAAACCTCTTTATCTTTTGTATATGTCATTCGCTTTTAATTATTTCTTATTCTTGCTTTATTTACTCTATAGAAAACATATGCAATGGCATTGCTTCCAGTTGCATCAAAATTGGTGGGAAGATGCCTTTTAATTTTAATAGTATGGGCAGCCATAGTAATACATTCATGTGGAGGGGGGGGGTGGAAATCAGTACTCAACATGTCATGCAGAAAGTAAACTGAAAAAAGATATCGAGAACAGTTTTCTGTTGTTCGGTTTTTTTCAGTTTATAGTTTTAGGATCCAGTTTTTCCTATAGTTCAAACCTCAGCTCTCTATCACTCTCTGATGTGGCTTCAATTAAGTAGCTTTCACTATTTTCCTTGTCATGCTTTTTGCAAACAAGACTACATCTCCCTTTTGAGTTTCCAGAGGTTTTAGAATATGTGCATTAGTTACTAATTTGCCCGTTTTAAATCTAGGCTTTTTACTTTCAAAATCTGGAATGAAATGCTGACTAACCTAAGTATAGTTTATTTGTTTAGAAATTCCATTGGTGACTTGCTTTGCTTTCACGTGGCATGGGAGTTACTTGGTCCATGATAGAGGAACAGTTACTTAATTCATTTAAATATTTTCTTCCATAAAGGAGAAAGAAATAGAATTCATTTTGATAATGAAAATAAGGGTGAATTACTGGGTATGTTGTTATTCTGATCGTGGGTAAGATTAGATTATGTTTAATTTTTGTAATTGATCATTTCAGCTTTTCAAACAGAAGGGAAGCTATATCTTATTTTGGATTTTCTCAGGGGAGGAGACTTGTTTACACGTTTATCCAAAGAGGTAAACTTTTTTAATTTGAAAATTGTCTATTGATAAAATTGACTATAAATTGCCTATATTAGGAGAGTTTACTTTTTCAATTCAGTTTTCATTGAATAAAATTTTGAATATCTCTTTGTAACCAGCTAGGTTTTTTGCACAAAGTAGTCAATTCATTAAAATGCTGTTAGTAATTTACATTGTTTTGGAAAAAAGGCTTAGATGCTGCTCTTTACACCTTGCACAGTTTTCTTTTCCTATTGCTACCGTGTTTAAAGATGAGTCTCAGAAAGAGCATGGGTTTATATAAAGTAGTTGTATTCAAATTAAATTATTTATGCCTGGTTTTAATATCCAGAATTTAGTGTCAGACAAATTTTTTTTGCTTTAATTATTTACATATGAAATCAAATTTACATTATTTATAAATATTTAAAAAGCCAGAATTGTATTCCACCTACTTTAGTAATTTTCCAGACATGAACATTTTGCCTCTGTCATGCTGGTGATATCTCTGTGTAGATATGTGAAATAACGGCCTTGAAAAGTTTGATTACCTCACATTAATTTGATTATAACTCCTAAAATAAATGCTAACATTTCATATATTGGAATTTTATTTTTCTCGGCCATCACTCGTGTTCAAAAACTTCCAACAAATATATGGTAGGATAGAGACATAAAGAGAGTTACAAATATATCCCAACGTATATCTGGTAGCCAGAACTTGTAATTGTAGCTGCCTTCCATTTTCCCTTGCTACAGAGTACCTGGGACAGCAGGGTCACCACTACAAAGCTATATGGTTATTAAGAAGAGTGTGGAATGCAATGTGTTTTGTGTATAGATATATCACCATTTCAGTGCTGACCACATAAATTATTACATTGAATTCAGTGAAGCCATCTGTTTCAAGTTGCTTCTTGTAGTTTGTTTTGCCACAGATAAGTAGAAAGTTATTAGAACTCTAGGATACCTGTTTCTTAAGATCCATAGTTCTTTCTTGATTCCCAAGAAAGAATGTATATCGCTTTACTACTGATGACTTTTTCATCTTGAGCCAGTCAAATTTTACAAGATTAATATGGTTAGGTAAGAAATACTCTTTCTAGGCACCTGAATCTAAGCTAATTGTTCATAACTGATGGAGTGAAATGGGCGTGCTGGATGCAATTAATGTCATCCTTCTATCCATTCATGCGATTTTAAAATAGATCAGATGAACTGCAGCCTAAAAGTTCCTGCTTTTTCCCCATTGGCTACAAAGGGAAAAGCGATTAATTCAGAGCTAGATGTCTACACTGCAGATGTTTAAGGTTAGGAGAGATTAATTCCATGCAATGTTTTTAAAGAACATAGTGTGGGTGTATTACCGTCCTCATGGAATCTTTCATTATATGAGCTTTTAATTGCTTCTTATAGAGATTTCCCTTTCTGAATGTGCCAATACTAAATATTGGCTCTTTTGTGGAACTAACATCAGCAAAAACCTTTTGTACAAGCTTTGATATCACTTTCTCTTTCTAAACTACTAAGAGGAAAATATATTATATTCTCCATTCTTAAGTCTTGCTTAAAATAATGTTCATCTGTGCTCCTCACTTGCTGTTCTTTTTTCCAGGTCCATGTTCTGTATCTAAAGATACTAGTTTTAAATTAAAAAAAAAAAAAAAAAGCTGAGCAGTAACTGAGGTAGAACCAAATGTAGGATTTCTTTTTTATATTTACTTTTTTCTAAATTCTCAGAAAGGTTTATAATTGTAATGTTTTCTGTCAGTGGATCGCAACAGTTGTTAATATAATTGGGACATGTTCATTTCATTGACTGTAAACAGGGGTTAGTTTATCTTCCTAACAGAAAATGTGGGATTGCTACCTGTGCTCTTACGTAGGCTATTGCCTTAGTTTACTCTTTGATCTACCTATTCTGCAGCTACCTCTCAGGCTGCATATTGGGGTTTTTATCATCACTGTTACTTCTTTCTCATAGTACTTGGAGGCAGCCTCCTCAAAACCAAGATTTCTTGTCTCTCTGACTTTGTAGACGAAATTCAGGCATTTGGACTTCTGTAGTCCATTTGTTGTCTGGAAATGAAATGGTCATGTCTAACAAAGAGGTAGTCACGTTCTTTAAGTGCTTCCCAAAATTTTTAAGTCCCACTACAACTTGTCTGTCTGTTCTCTTGAACAATCAGAAGCAAATAACCTCAGTTTTGCAGAAAAGTAATGTATTGGCTTGAGAAGTTCTTTCTCAAGTATGTACTGTGAAATAGTATTGATTATAAAATCCTAGGTTTTGTCTAGCCAAGAAATTGGAATTTCTAGGGTTTTGTATAGTAATTAATTCAAGTATTATGAATAACCATTCTGCAACACTACTGTTACCGTTGTTTAGTTGGGGCTGGTGTAAGCTTTACAGATTTTACATGCAAAATACATTGTTTTGCTTTTTCAGGTGATGTTCACGGAAGATGATGTTAAATTTTACCTGGCTGAATTAGCACTTGCTTTAGACCATCTACATAGTCTTGGAATAATATACCGGGACCTAAAACCAGAAAAGTAAGACTCCTCTGTGGCAAATGCAGTGTACTAATTCGATTTCTGTAGCACTTCTACCGATGCACTTCTCTTCCCAGCTGTTAAACTTCAATAAATTGCTATACAATATGAACAGGGAGGGAGGTGGGGGAAGCTTGTGGACTATTTTAATTAAGAGGTTGGATTTCATTTCCACTAGAACATGAGCATCTAGTTTCACAGTGATATGCCAAGTACTATAATCCATGTTACTTTTAAGTAAAGAGTATACTGAAATATTCCTACCTTTCATTTTCCAGGTGGTTTAGGGTGTACAACGGAGAAGAGGTCTTCTCAGCCTTTTGTTTTCATCATTACTGTAGAATTTCTGAACTAGAGATAAGCTTAGAACAAAAGCATCATACAAAGTTACAGCTGAATGTTGTGTCTTTGCATTTGAAAGCCTAACAGCAAACATTTTTTTTCCAATGATGATTTTTAAAATGCACTGCAGTAAGAGCAGGATAGAGTTTAAATTTTAAAGTAAAATATGAAAATAGTAAGTCACAGGCTTTATTATGTGTGTTGGCGGTCACATAATTACACTGAAAACTTAAAATAAGCTTGAAGCTACAGTTCCGGTATGGTGTTGTGTCTCAATATATTAGTCATCCATGCTTCACTCAAATGGCTGAATTCTGCCTCCTGTTTATGTTTTTCCTCCAGTAATTTTGGGGGTTTGAGTTTTAGAAGATGTAAAGAAGAAAATGTCAGTGCTATCATCTGGAACATTTGAGCCTTTCGGATATAAATGTCTGTTGTAGCGTTACTCTCTACCTGGAGGGGACTCTAACTGACAATATAATGCGTGCATCTCCTCTCTTGCGCTTAATCAGATAGTTAACATACTCTGCCTCATTGCCAGGAAATCTGTAATAACTCTGAAGTCCTGATGTCCTTGGTGATCCCACTTCTCTGTTATGGCTATATGGAGAACCTGAAAAGTCTGTGAGATAACAGTCTCGTAAAGTATTGGTGGAAAACAGCAAAAATGAGTAACAAGTATCACAGAACCTGGCTGTTCTGTGGAACTTCCATTAGGATAGCTTGTTCTTTTGTGCATCTTCTGGAAAAAAGACACAACTTTTAAAATGTTTAGCCCTGACTGACAAGAAGGGGAAGATTCGTACTGAAATCAGAAATTTGGAGACTTTTGGCATGGGGTTTCACTTACAAATGAACAGGGAATTAATGATGTTTAAACTTTGCGAGTGTTCTGTTAAGTAATTCTGAAGTGAGGAAAAAATAAGCTTATTAAGTGGAAGATGATCTCTGAAAAGCAAAGCGAGAGAACTTTAGTTATTTTGCTAACGTTTACTTCCAAGAGGAAAAGAATGAAATAGTAATTGTCAGAAGACTAAATAGCTACTGCCTCAACCATTGTTTTGTTTTGTTTTTTTTTTTTAATTTTATGTGTCTACACCTATTGAAAAGCCTTGGGTGTATGATTAAAAAAACCTATCAGAGGTTGAAATTACTTGCAAGTTATGGATGACATAGTACTAACTGTGACAGGCCATATCTATAACGGCGGGGCTGTTTCCCGCCGTGGAAACTGGAAGGAGGAAAAGGGAAGGGTAGGAGCGAGGGACAAGTCCTGTGTGGCTGGGTCCCGTCTCGTCCCCAGGACGGAGGAACGAAGTCCGCTGTGTCAGGGGTGTTACAGAGTCCAGTTCCTGAACACTTCGCATGCTTTGAATTACGATTGCACTCAGTGGTGGTTAAGGATAAAGTGTGGCCTTCTGCGTGAGTGAAGTAAACATAAGGCCTGCTCTAAGTATAGGGCCCGTGGGTCCTCTCCTTCGGTGCGACATGCGAATATTTATTAGTTGGTGTTATTTGAAGTGGTCAACACCCTTTGAAGCGGTAATTTACAAATGAATGCCCATTTTGTATGCATATGCAAACATACGTTGTATTAATGCGTCAGTTTAGGAGAAATAGAATTATATCTCTATTTTTAACAATTGCGATAATGACACATGCTGCAGATGGCCAAACCTGAAAGTTCAAGAAAAATGTTATTACATACTGTGCTGAATTTAACCAAATAGTTAAATAAAACTCAGATACGCTGATTATGTTTCATGATCTTTAAAAAGAAAGAATTGAAGGAAAAGAAAATATGTAGTTTCAAAATACCTCCTACTAATGATTCATTTTCATGCATGTTCAATTCTGCTTGTCTTTGTGTATGCTGTTCTGCTTATTCCTAAATATTGTCAGTACATTGTCTGAAACAACAGTTAAAAGATATTTTAATTAGTTTATTTTATTTTTTTTATTGTTTTTAGCATCCTGCTTGATGAGGAAGGACATATCAAATTGACAGGTGAATAAAGGGAAATTGTAACACCTGGATCTTTTCTGATCATAATAAAATCTTTGCATTTTC
>VYZV01000564.1:3440-13909 GCA_013401275.1 Pandion haliaetus | reverse complement strand
TTTTTCTTTTTTTTTTTTTTTTTTTTGGTAAAGCAATATGGTAAAATAAGTAATTTTAACTGGTAGGTAATTTTGCTGTGGAGAAAATAGTGTAATTAGTTTCAAATAAATTAAATCTATGAATATTAAAATATCTGTTTTACAAGTGTATTTAATGTCATAGACCTATGACAATGTGGGGAGGGGAGGAGAATTCTATAATTCCCATATGTGTATTTGGGTGTATATACGAATGACATAAGCATCACATTTCACGTTATGGTGAAAGTATTAACCATGAATGATTTAAAAAAAAAAAAAAAAAAAAAAACAAAAAACAAACATTTAGAACTTTTTTTTTTTCCTTCCAGATTTTGGTTTAAGTAAGGAGTCAATTGATCACGAGAAAAAAGCCTACTCTTTCTGTGGAACAGTGGAATATATGGCACCAGAAGTCGTTAATAGACGAGGCCATACACAGAGTGCAGACTGGTGGTCATTTGG
Source organism: Pandion haliaetus (assembly GCA_013401275.1). Classification (NCBI taxonomy): domain Eukaryota; kingdom Metazoa; phylum Chordata; class Aves; order Accipitriformes; family Pandionidae; genus Pandion; species Pandion haliaetus. Next base: position 13,426 of record VYZV01000564.1, on the reverse strand, counting down.
TGTTTTAATGGTAGGTTTCTGGTAAATGTAAATAATAGCAAAACTGTACTTTGCAAGGTTTGGTGAAACAACTCAAACGTTAAACTCTAAGGTGAGCTTTAAATGAATTCCAACTACCAAAAAAATCTAAATTATATGAAATTACCAACAATACCTCAGAGTTTGGATCAAGAACATGGACTAGGTCTCATATTAACACCAACAATATGCCATATTTTTGTTATCGTTCAATTGAAATATTGTCCATCTATTGTAGTTTGAATGCTACAGAGACTAATAGGAATACTAAAGTATACAGGAAAAATACTGTCTCTTCGAAGGCAGGGAAGAAATTGAGATCCAAATTTTGAAATATAATTTATTCTCAAGTGGAAAAAAAAAAAGAGTGATAACTTTCTAATTAGTCTCCAGTGTAATTACAACTTAGTGGAATAATGACAGCTATTGTTCTCACACATCAAAATAATCTAAATGACACTGAGCTGATATGGGATATAGTTGCTCAGTTGCTTACAGTGTTTCTACTAGGGGTTAACTTCTGTGAAATTGCAGGGTTGGGGGAAATAATGTCTGTATGAAATATGGCTTTGGAAAAGAAAAATCATGTTTGGTATCTTAGGAGCACTGAATGGCTTTTAGTATTTATAATCTTTGTGTGCATTTTTTACATAAAGACTAAATAATTGTATTTTTAAAGGAAATGTTTTTGTTTCTTACTGCTTCTGCTACATATGACTGTAACAGTACAACTAATGTGTGCGCTTTGTAGTACAAGGACTCTTGTGTCTGAAAATAAGTCATCCTATCACCTTTTAATTGTCTAGAATGCTGTTGTGATCTGAAAACTGACTATGTAAAAGTAGCACCTGATAACTAAACTCTCTCCAGACGGACAAGCCCACACACACACACCCTCACAACTGCACATTTTATCTGTAACAACACAGTCAATTAAAAGATAATTACAGTGTAATTGCAGAATATTTGTTGTTGATAACACCAACATCGTTAAACTTCAGCTTTTCTTTATAAAGCTGGAAAACATAATTTTGTGCTTATAAAGTGCATATGTCAAAATTGAAAATCACTGAAAGATGTTAGACATGACTGGTGTAGTTTTCACAGTCTAAGTGCACTGCATTTTAAACACTTTGGCTTCTACGTAAAATGCAAAAATACAACCTTAAAAAGCAGATTCTGTAAATTAGTATATGGAATACAGTGCAGTTTTCTCTAAGACATATTTGTGCTGCTTGCATTTCTAGTTTGCATGGTAATTTTCATAGACAATCTGTATGTATCCACTCATAAATCGTTCTTAATTAGAATTTGTGTTGATTGAGAATTCAAGTGGTCGTTGGTGTGGTATGAGTTCACAGTATCTCAGCTGAACAGAAGTTATAGCATAGAAATGGAGACTAGAAGGATATCTCAACAAATCGTTTGGCCTGTTTTCTTCTGCTGCTAGACACTAGGTATCTTTAAGCCATCCTTGAGAAGTACATTCCAATTTGTCCTTTAAAACAGTGACTGTTTTAAGGGATGCCAGACATCTAAAAACATTCATTTAAAGTTTTCAGAAGCATTATGCATTTACTGAGGTATTCTCCTGCTGAGATCAAAGATGATAACTAGGGAAGGCCAATGTTGGCTTATTCCTGAAGGACTTTATTGGCCTGTTGATGTTGGAATATAGTATTTTTGAGGGGGACAAAGAACACGTATGCTGAGCTGTTAATACAAGTGTTTATGCTTGTGACAAATAGAAGCTTGCTAAAGAAACTTTTTATTTCAAGCAAGTGTAAGCGAAACATGCAGCACTACAAATTTACCTTTAAAAAGTTTTTTTGCAAGTGCAATTTGTGAAGATCATTCTAAACTATAAACAAACAAAAGGTGCATTTTTTTTTATGGTTTTGGCTTATGCCTCTCACGTCTTCCTGACAATTGTCTTAAGAAGCGTTAAAGTTAAAAGTACCTTTTTTTCATGTTGGCATTATATTACATTTAAAATTTTAACTATGAGTATACATGTAAAAAGTAATATTTAGAGTAAAAAGTATTTAGCAGTAGTGAAGACCTGGCAGGTTTTATCCTCTGAATACTTTATAGGGTAGTAAGAAATACAAAATTTTAATAAAAAGGGAGTTTAAAGAATGCTGCTAGTGCAACTTCATGCTCTTATTGTAGATCGAAGAATACTACAGTAACACATTATTCGCGCAAGTTATCCGTGTATGTTTTTAATGCTTAGAAGGCTGAATGTTTGGGTCATACCAGAAAAGAGAGGATACCTTGTATTCAGGATGACTTAAGTTTGCATATGCTGTTCAGAGGATTCCTTTATAATTACTTTAATTTTGATGGCTTTAAGTGTATGCCATGAAACTTCATTAAACTAAATTGTTTTGCAATTCTTAAACCAAAAATCAGGATTTCTGCCTCAGTGTTGGCTGCTGTGACTGCTGCCAGACTGCTTTAACTACCTCACTTGGATCTGATACCCCTGCAGTATATTGCAGCCCAATGGAAGTGCCTTTATATTTGTCCATTTTTACTCAGTCGCTTTCAGAACAAATCAGTATTTTAACAGTGTCTGTTGTCTACTACCAGGCACTGTAGAATGTGCATGCACATACTGTGTAGCTCTTGTGTGTTCCTTCAGGCTTTATTTCCGCTGTATGCATACAGTAACCACTTTTCATCATGCATGTCTTTGTCAATCAACTAACCTTTTTCCCCTTTCCAATTAAGGCTATGTACATGACAATTTTAAAAATTTTGACCTTTTTAAATATTTCTGCATGAGGAGAAATCGTCACTAACTTCTGAAAGGGGAATCTTTTTCCCTACCCCCCACTCCCTTGAAAACTAAAATAGAGTTGTATGGATCAAGTCTTCCAAGAATAAACTTTCTAGGCAGAAATGAAACACAGAACATTATAGTCTAAATTTTTCAGATAAATGCATGTAAAGCAAGGTATCGATATAGGAAAATATTTTGCAGCTTTAAAAATGGCAGAAGCTGCTCAATGTTCATAGTAATTTAAATTGTACAATAGAAGTTGTTTTGCAAAGACTTGATTGTTAACATGCATGAACTTTGGAAGGTTAAGATGCTAAGTAGTTTTGTCAAAAATTAGTTTTTGTCCAGGTAATGTAATTGATGAAAGTTTTACTCTATACAGTTTGAAATGCTCACTGGTACTCTACCTTTCCAAGGGAAAGACAGAAAAGAAACCATGACTATGATTCTCAAGTGAGTACACTCTTATTTATATATCTCATCAGGTATTCTACAGGGATGCCCTCCGGGCTGCAATATCTAATTTCTACTCTTCCCTCATTTCCAAAGGTACTGGTAAATCCTCACTCCCTATTCCATACTATTAATTCCCTTTGCCGCCTATCTAATTTGCCTTTCTATTCCTCCCCCATACCAGGTACAAAGAATTTCATAGCAGCTCTCTAATCCGTAATAATAACTTCTCCAACCATATGATCTTTCCCATCTTATTTCCATAATATTTTTAACTTTCTTATCCTTTTTGATAACCTGTGCATTTTTTCCTTGGTTTTTGGTTTAGGTTGGGTTTTTGGGGTTTTTTTTTTGGTTGGGTTTTTGTTTTTTTGGGTTTTTTGGGTTTTTTTTCCAAGAAGGTATTTTCTCTACTTATCCTTCTCTATCTGACCGGCTCCTCACCCTACTTCTTTGTATTACTGGTGCTGCCAACAACTTGCTTCCGTGATACTTCCTCTATTTGCTAAAGTGCATCCTCCCTTATGTATTCTCCTATGACTTGCCCAAGCTCCAGTCTTCCCCTTTGCTATCTCCAGTATAGATTTTGCATTAGCTATATTGTGGAAATTGCTTTCCTTCATGCAGTTAACGTTCTTGTTTCTGCTCATGAAGGCCTGCTTTTTTTTTTTTTTCCTTGCTGATCCCCTGCATATTCTCTGAACTAATACAACCTATGACATAATTGTCCCGCTTTTGGGACTGTAGCCTAATGCTGTGCAAACATCTCTGTTTCCTCATATCATAGTTTCACTTCTCTGTTTCCATTCATTTTTTTACTAATACCTTTTTTTTTTTCTCCATGGAAGTTCATAAGACTGTTTTAGTTTTCTCATTTGTTTTCTGCTTCATTGTTTATCATTGTTCTTAGTCCCGTTACCACTTGTCTACGCATATATTGAAGCTAGCATTTCTTTGCACCAACAGCCTGTTTTGAAAAGTAAATATATGAAATTCTTTCATATTTTTCTAATTAGAATGTGAAAACTGCTAGAAAACAAACTCATTCTTTTCCTTGTTTTTGCTTTCATAACGCATACGTGTTATGTTATTCTTTGCCTTTGTTTTTCTTCTTCATCTTCTGTTTGCAAATGTATTTAGTGATGCTAGTTTCTTCTGCTGCCTCAACACCATGCCAATTCAAATCTTCATGTTGTGATTATTGAATGTCTTTAACTAGAAGGTTCTATCTATTCAGAGCAAGCATAAACTCCTTCTGACCATCTCCTGTTTACAAGAAGCTAGTCTGAGATAGTTCTACTGCACCCTCACTTATTTCAGGAGCCGTGCATTTTTTTTCTATCCATGTCTCACAAGTCACATCTTTCTCTTCTTTCCTCTGCCTGCATGTGAGTCCGCTCTGTTCCTCAACAGTCTTTCCACCATTGCTACAAAAATCTTCTGTATTCATCTGCCATGTAGAATATCCTCTTCGCATCTCCCCAGTTAGTTGACATTCATAATTACTTTCAGATTTCATCTGAGCATGTATCTCTAATTTCCTTTCCAACTTCTTTCTTTTCTCACCTTCTAGTCTCTGTAATTGTTAATAGTTTGAGAGCTGCACAAAAAATGTGATACGAAGTAAAGCAATTTTAGCTCTGTTTTAATGTTCTGTACACCTATGATTATTACCTACAAATAAATCTACTTTGCTGTCGGTGATATGAACAGCTGAAAATCAGAAGATATTTTAAAGTCTTTTCTGATAAGTTCACATTTTTTGTCTGGCCCCATAAGAATGGCAGTATGTTTTCTTTTCATTTTCTGTATACTAGTAAATGTACTATATTTCTCCTTAAATTTTTCATAAAACTGTTTAAAATGGACAGGTGTGCTTACAAATTCATATTTTCGTAGTGTGTCATTTAAGATATATTGTTTTTCTTACCTTCTGTTCCTGAAAATCCACAGAAAATGTATTCTTCTTATAACACGTGTTTTCTGGGCTCTTTATTTCTCACAATATTACCAAGACAAGTTTTTGTTTATTCTTGCGCGTTTTACCTAAAACTGAGAAACTCTGCAATTTGAAGAAATCATGGTTTGCAGCAATAAAGTTGACTTTTTAAAGCATCTTTTCTCCTTTACTAAAGAGGTATGCCTTCATATAAAATTTTGTCTTTGTCCATCAGGAATGCGAGAAAAAAAATTGCTGTCACTCATGTAGTTGTATAACCTAGGAACTCTGAGGACCTGGTGATCGCCTTTTCTTCTGCTGTGCCACGTGGCCAGTAAAGGATTTTGTGAAAGGTGCTCTGTCACGATGGAAAGGGAGCAGTGACGGTCTTAATCTCTGTGGTTTGCACAAGGGCCTCCAATTCACTCCACTACGGACTGCAGTACATACCAGTCCTCTAGAATTTATTCTCCATATTGTTTCTGTTCATTGAGTCCCTTCTCCGTAAGATTAATTGCAGTTACGTTTTTGGCCTAGTTTTAGATTTTTCTAAGCAGTTGACTTCTCATGCTGAACCTCCAGGGCTGCATCCTACTGTTGAAGCTGTTTTGGATTATAATAGGACAAAGATTTCCACCCACTCCAGCAGAGTCCTATCATATTTAGTTGTCTGTGCTCTGTCCTTCAATAACATTGTAAATGATACCATTGTGCTTCTGCAGACAATGTGTTCCTTGCTTCTTTCCTACAGTGTAGCTCTGTGATACTTTGCTGTGAGCAGAAACGACATCAAGTGAACGTGCAATGAAATCGCTGCGTGTAAAGTGCGCGAGTAAGAATACAGCTGCCAGTGGGGCATGGCAATCAGGGAAGCGCTGGATGGCCCGCTGCCCATTCGTCCACTCCGCTGGGGGTCTTGATCTGCCTGTAGCACGTTATTGAAGAGCCCAAAGAAGGCAGAGTTTTTCAGACTTCCCCCCCGCCCCGGCCTCTTTAATGCTGAAAGGAATCGAATAGAAAATTTAGTAAATGCTAGTTTTACAGTAATGAATAGTGAATCAATGGCAACGTGTATGCACTTGCTGAAATGTCACGGAGGGGGACACCTACAAATAGCTGAAACGCAAGGCAAAACATGTCTTCTGGTTGAAACACACAGAAGGCTTGTGTCATGGATTGTTATGAAAAAAAAGGAAGCTACAGGTTGAATGAGAGATAGAAAGGAGGGAATTAATCTATCCTTACCATTATCATGGTCCTAAGAAAAAGTGAGACCTAGTAACAGTGAGCGGATGGAGGCTCAGCATTAAATGGAGAGGAGAAAAATATGGTGAGGATTACAAAACAAAATTAAATGATAGAACTACAAAAACTTAAATCTAAAAATTCAAGACTGGCAAGTTGGAAAGTAATATTTGAAATGGATTGGGGGAGAGCAAAAAGAAAGGAAGGAGTGATCTTTTTCTCTTTTTTTTTTACCTGCTAATGTTGTAAGATCTGTCCTACCTTAATTCAGTTTCTATCTTCTAGCTTAGGTTTCCTGTTGTTTTGCTTGGATGTTCTTGGTGTCTGTCATATTGTGGTAATTTTCTTACCCCTTCTAAAATGTCTTTTATCTTACTATCAGTATGTATTTGCTTGTTTGGTGTCATTTGGTAATAACTGGACTTCAAAGTGGATTAAAGCATATTACAAAAATTTACAAGTTTGTAAACTGTTATCCTATAACTATTCTTTTCTACATTTTTTACCACCTCTTCCTCTACTTAAGTTCCTGAGTCATTACTGAAAATGTTATACTACTCAAAACAGGGAAAAAAAAAAAAAATAGAAATTAGAGGTTTACATGACTGACAGCACTTTTGCTCTCTTTCTGATGTCTGAAGGCAATTTCTTAGTGATGCTATTTTGTTTGATACGGATTTGTTGAATGACAAAGGACAGGGGGAATGCAGAGTTAATTCTTACCTAAGTATGTTTGTGTGCTATTAATTATTTTTGTTCTATAGGGCCAAACTTGGAATGCCCCAGTTCTTGAGTCCTGAAGCACAAAGTCTTCTGCGAATGCTCTTCAAAAGAAACCCAGCAAACAGATTAGGTAAAGTGTTCAGCAGAATATTTTCAATTTGATCATAATGCTGATAACATCAATGAACATTAAACTGACCAAATAAATTTACAGTTTCTTGTGTAAAGTAGGCTTTGAAGTAAGAACATAGTTTGCCTGTTTGCTCCTCTAATGATTGACAAAATATTATCATTTCTGCTATTCATACGTCTAAAATTAATGCAGAAGAAATAAGAAATATAGTTTTGCTAGTCATTCTTCTGACCAAGAAGAAAATAATTCACAGACATTTTTCTTCCTTATAAAAGGAGCAGGTCCAGATGGAGTTGAAGAAATTAAGAGGCATGCATTCTTTTCAAAAATAGATTGGAATGTGAGTATCTTACTCAAAATCAATTCAGTAAATTTCTTAGTTAAGTGTTTGGTGGTGTCATACAACTTTTTAATTCACTCTGGCCTGTGCCTTCTCTTCAGAAATTGTACAGGAGAGAAATTCATCCTCCTTTTAAACCTGCAACTGGCAGACCTGAAGATACGTTTTATTTTGACCCTGAGTTTACAGCAAAAACTCCGAAAGGTAAAGAGAGACTAATTAAACAATTTACATATTCAAAAATTAGAAACATTGTTCCTCTTCAGTTTATGTAAAGTCTCTTGTTTTTCCAGGTGTTGCTGGGCTAAATGAATGCTCACAGACAAATATTACATACATAGTTCATAAAAGTTTTTGTGGTCTTTAGTGTAAATATATCATGAGGGACAACAGAGTTGTCCTGGTTAAAAATAACCCTCAGCGACAAAACATGTAGATCAGTTCAATTTTACTTATCCAAATAATCTTTTTTTTCTCTTTTTTTTTTTAATTCAAAAAGATTATCTGTGTCTCTTTTAAAGGCTATCTCTTACAGCTTCATTTCATTCATAAGGGTGACTCTACATACCATGTATATGTAGAAGCTAAGTCATTTCAGACTTTGGGTGGCAAAGTCGCTGTTTCAGTGCTGTCTGTCTCTGCATAGTTTTCCACTGATCCATTCAGAATATGACAGAAATTTTTGTCTTTACAAATTTAGGGTGTTACCAAAACTTGAATACTTCTCCTTTGTAAATATAACATAGATATGCTGCTATATGTAAATATTTTCTGCAGAGTACTGTTTTTTGTATAATAAAATATCGTCTGACGGTAATATGATCTTTGTAGTCGTTGACTATCATTTGTGTTGCTATGTGGTATATGCAAAACAATTTGGTAATTATTTGTATTTTGGTCCTCAGAAACACTTTCTGCAAATAGCAGTTTCTGTGTACTTTATAGAATAAAACTGTAGTTTGCTCTTCAGAGTAGACATAATCTCATCTCTAATTTTAAAAACTCAGCTTGTAAGTACATGCTGTGTTTTTCAGATTCGCCTGGTATCCCACCTAGTGCTAACGCACATCAACTTTTTCGGGGATTTAGTTTTGTAGCTATTGCTTCAGATGATGAAAGCCAAGCAATGCAGACAGTTGGAGTGCATTCAATTGTCCAGGTGAGTACATCTGCTTTAAAAAAAAAAAAAGTCAATAAAGCAGTATTGCTGTATCTTGGTGGAGGGTTTGTTTCCTTCATCACAAAATGAAGTACCATGACAAAGTCATTATCAGCTTTATACAAGAAAAGTAAAGACCAGATTATTTTATCCAAACACCACCTCTGAAGGTGCAGGGCCTGTTTAATTACTGAGCAGCCAGGGGTGTGAATAGTCTTCAACCCTTACATGAAAACATTATACCATCTGTGCTATGTTAATTCTTTAATATCAAGCCATAATTACAAGGTTGAGGGGAATAACAGACACCTTTGATCTTTTTCCCCTATGCATGAAAATATCAGTTGATTCTTGCAGTACAGTAGGAGGCACTGGAGTACAATTGTGAATTGTATCTGGATGTTTTGGACTGCTCTGTGTTTTGGAACCCATGACCCAGGATGTATTGCGTCCCTCCCAGGCCACTTTAAATTAACGTGCTAATATGTGATATTTTGTGACTAATTTCAGCGTATCATACAAGTCAATGTTACAGTACATACACAAGCTTTGGCTTCCTAGCAGTATTAGAATGATTCCAATACAGTCTTCCATATTGAAAATTGTGAGGTGGTCACTTTTAATAGCCTAATGCAGTTGCTATGCTTATATATTCTGTTACTGCCAGTACTGCTTATTTTTGGACAACAAACCTTTGGTTAGGTGCAGTTTTCTGTGAGACAGGAAAGGTGGACCTCGTGCTAGAATGGGGGAGAGGCATGCCTTGCGGCCTTCTGAGGCTGGGGTCATTCTAAAAGCATGCTTCAGCACTGGAGGGTTTACAACCAGGGGGAGAAAAGCAGATGCATGTACAGGAAAGAAAATGAAGACCTCTGCAACAATTGTTTTTCTACCTCCTCTTTCTGCTTTTAATAATTCTAATTACCAAGGAAGGCTGAGTCTTGAAAACCATCTGGTGATCTAAATTGTGCTGAAAACTTACTGGTGTATAGGTAGGAGTGAAAAGGTATGCTGTATGATTGGGTTTGTGTATATTTTTCATTGCAAGGATATTTTGCAAATGTCTGAGAACTTTTAAAAAACAATTTATTCAGAATGTGAATAGATCTTGTATTTCTTTAATCCTCTCATCATGTCTAGAATAGTCCTAATGTGCTTGTTTGTACACAATACCTGTTTCATGTGTAA
>VYZV01000560.1:11750-26597 GCA_013401275.1 Pandion haliaetus | reverse complement strand
TTTTAGCTTGACTAATACTGTGTGGATCAAGACACAGGGACCTTGGTTCATAATTCCATCCTGGGATTTTTGGTTCCCTCCATATCTCTTTCTGCAAAATATCTGGTTGTGTCAATGTAGGATTACTGGAGGGACCAAACTATTAAATTTGTGTAAACCAGAAAGATGCTATGTCTGTATTTTCAGGCCACTTCTCCTTCCTGACTTTCACTGGTTATTATTATTTTAAATGTTATGCCATTGCATGCATCTCTTCACTATTAATATAACACAGCAGTAGTTGATGGAAAGCTTAATTTTACCTCATATTCTTAAGACTGGAGATCTGTCACTTTGTTATCTTCTTTTAATCCACTTCATCCTTTTAATAGTGAAAAATGCTTCCTGTTGACCTCTGTCCTCCACTGCACTGGAGGACTAATTTGTGCACTGTTTATTTTGGATTTTTCTCTGTTCCCCGTTAGGAACTTACAACGTTATTTACAGTCTTATCCCCATCATCACTTGCTTCACATCTGCCTGTTACAACTAAGGTTTTGGTTAAAAATAGTTATGATGTAGTGGACTTTTCCAAGTCATTTCCTACATTTTAATGTTTTGACCTGGTGTAGTATGTTTCTTTCAAACTCCTTTGACAGAATGTGTCATTTCTGAACTTTACACTTGGATTCTTGGCTCCAGCACACTTTGAATTACTGCCTTTGTCCCCCTCTTGTGAATAAATTATAGTTCCTACCTCTTAGAGGACTGTCATACTGTCTCCTTCACTGACCTCATGTTCTTAATTCACTTGGAAATTTCTTGTTATTTAGCTTAAGCTCTTGTGTAGCCTTGCTTTCTTCCTCTGCAGCGCATTTTTCTTTTTGTGCTCTCGGAACTTCAACATATAATCTTCCCAGTCTTCTTTTGTACCTGAAGTTTTACCTCTTAAAGGTCTTTACAGCAAGGTTGATATCTCTGGTATCCTGGCAAGACTCCAGTTTAAGTAATTACATTCTGTCTCTCTAAATTCTTCTTACCCTTTCAATGGATTGTGATGGTCCCTCTTTTCCTGCCCTTTGTTATTGTGTGCATTGCTAAGCAGTCCCTGTGCTTCAGCCTGCAGCTTCCCTGCTATATTGTCCTGTCTGATGTGCTTTGGGACAAAGGGGAAATTTAAGATACTGTTTATCATTATTTTAACTTGTAAGCCATACCTCTTTTATGCCTTACTTTTACTGACTTACAAGTTGTTCTTATCCAGTGCTTCTCACAGTCATTCCAATAGGTTTAATGCCCTATTTGTCGTACAGGACACTCCTGCGGTACTTTGGGTCTTTTGTCCAACACGTTTCTCTCCCTTTCTCTTGCCTCCTCTGTCATGGGTATTGATGTCCGTGTCCCCCCCTTGCTTTTTTTTCCCCTTCCCCTGTTTTAACCCCAGTCTTTTTTCTGTGCTTTAAAATACTCTATTTCTAGTGAAGTTCTCTCTGTTCATACAGGACTCGGTCTGCTCAGAAATGAATGACATGCGTGTATACCCTGTTCACTTCATGCTTACATGTGCATAATGGCTTCCTCTATTGCGTATGCCTCAACAGGCAGACCAGACTCTCATGGCTCTATGCAGGCTCCAGTAGGCATAAGGTCAGGTCCATCTGGTTTTTTGGTCTGTGTGTACAGTCCAAGGTGATATCGCTGCAGATGGATGAGGAGACTGAAACCTCTTGGATCTCCACAGCACCCATGTTGCACAATAAAGAGGAGGGGACATATGTCACTTACGGTCCTGTTCTTTCCGGTACTGTTCCGAGTTAAATGTCTTGGTGCAGGAATGGATGCTGTAATGAGCTGTATCTCTAAGTAACAACCAACGGTTGGTACTAACCACCTGCTCCCAAGACGCTTTGGAGCCTGGGGGTAGAAGTACACCGATGAAGGTCAGAAACAGGGTCCTCTGTTTTGTTAGTGCGTTGGCCTCTCAGAAAGGAAGGTGACTGTGCCACGCTGCTGAGCGAGAGTCATAGCAAATGAAATAGCATGGAAGTGCCTCTTTCCCTGAGCTTTCAATCTTTTTCTTAAAGGAAAAGTTTTCTTCTGAAATGCGTGTGTCACAATGAGTAGATGCTGATGGCTCTTGGTGTAAAACAATGTGTTGAAATGACATGCAGAATGAATTGGATGCTGATGTTGTGCACTGGGTTGAACATACCGAGAAATCTTAAGAGCTTGGCTATTGCGTAAGAGTTTGGCTGATTACTTAATATGACCTGTGTGAGTCATGCCAGTGCCAATAATGAGGCTAGCTAGGTTTGGAGCGGCATAAACCTCTGGGTCATCAGAAGAAAATTGGTTTTATCCCTCCAAACAGATACATATTTTTGCTTAAGCAAGTACAATTTGCATAAAATGCAAAGTGTCTGAGAGAAGGCATCTACTGCTCTGCTAGGTATATGATTATGGTACAGTGTGATGTAAAATGTAGCAAAACCCATGAAAAGATTCAGATGGTGATTAAGTGGCTTAAAAACAGAACCATACTCATCAGAACACTTTTATCTCACAAAACCTTGCACAAAGTAGTTTAGGGCTGATATTATTCCTTTGTTCTTTGAATCAGTGTCTGTTAGCCATATGTGGCCATTGATATTTATCATACAGTTTCTTTAAGCCTTCAATGTTCTTCCGCTCAGAAAGAAACTATATTAGTTCTTCACGTTAACGTCAGCAGACCCTGTTGCAAAGAGTCTAATCTAGGGACTGGATCACAAAGAGTGTTCAAGAGCAAGGTATATAATTAAGGAAAAGCAATAATATATCTGTCATAACCATAGAAACAGTCTAGTTGAACTATAGGCATGAGAGTATTCATGTGACTTTGATGCAGATCCATGTGACACTCAGGGTGTACACTGTGTGACTGATTCAACGATAATAATTGAAGACTTACAGCGATGCAAAGCAGCATGGGGGAGAGCATAGCAAGTGGAAATTAAATACATGGTGGGGAGGTACGTGTTTCTCTTGCTAACTGGATTATTTACATATTCAAATCTAGATGTAGAACCTTCTCTTATTCAGTGAATTAGCTGTAGCCAACAATAATGGGCTTCCCCCTGCCCTCCCCCAAACTGTGGTACAGGGAAGGAAAGGCTATGCTGTTAGAGTCATTTATCGTGTTTCCTTTCATTTTCATGAAAGCAGTGCTAAAAAGAGACAGAGCTTACAAATCAGCATTAAGTAGTAGGAAAACAATCTACTCGAACAATAAGCACTGCAGCATTGCTAAAGAATACAGTTAGAAACCTGGTGCATTGTTGATATTGCTGTGAGCAGATGGACTGTAAGCACGTTCACTGCCAAACCTCCCTAAACCCCCCACACCAGACGTGGCTGCATGGCAGGACGTTTGAGTGAGTGGCAGCTTGGTAACTCCCCCCCTAGCATTTGTTTTTTTTAAATTCAGTGGATATATAAATTTATTATATATTTACGTTTATATATTTGTATGTATTTTAAAAAATAAAATATATAATCCTTATGAAAAAGCTAATAGTAACAGTGACTTCATACTCATGTCATATGGATAACCTGCCACTCTACTGATATCATTGATTGACGATGCAAACTGTGGCCCAAATTCTGACTGTTACAGCGGTGACGGCATCCTCTGCCATGGGCACTATCTCCTTCAGGGCAGGATCAGCAGCAGACCTGAGCACACAGGGTGGATACAGAAGAAACTGTGTGTTCCTACCATTTGGTAGCCAGGAATTGCTTCTAAAAGCAGAATAGCGTTTCTCAACTGGTGGACTGTGGCACTTGAAGGAGAATGAGGTTTATTTACAGTGGCTGTCAGGAAAAGTGAAAAGGACATTGCTACAAGTCTTTTTATGATATAAAGCAAAATTGTACTCCTTCACACACCACCACCCTGAAGACCAAGTAGTTGTCAGCCTGTTGCTGCATGCAAATATTATTTCAGGGTTTTCTCTGTGGTATGTTTTTATTGTAACTCTTACAAGTGACGTAAGACTGTTGTGGAAAAAAATCCTTTGAATAAGGATATTTTGAAGCAGAAGCTTTGTTCTGGAATAGTAATTTTCACTAGTGAGTCTTAAGAACAGCAGGACCTCCTATGACTTGGGACGCCCCTGTTGAAACAAGTGCTGAAAATACGCCAGGCTCTGACACAAAGAACCACAGGGCTTTAAAAATAAACCCATTATGGCAGCAGTTCAGGACCTTCATTTTGGATAGCATCAGGCCCCCTGAGCCAGTTCTAAATATCCTGTTAGACAATGCTGTGCAGAGTCTTCTCTGGTCTGTCAAGTGATGCCAAAATTTTCTTTTTCAGCCTGATACGAAAAAATATTGTTTGTAGTCCTCAGTAATGTTATTTTCTGATAAAATGTAAGTACTCTGGTATCTGCTTTCTAGGGATATTTTTAGTTTCAATTTGGCTAGCACATACTGGAAAACATTTTCTGTATTTTCACCAGTTCACTTGGAGCTGCAAAATTTTCTGGAAGTATGAAGGCAGGACAGAATGAGAAAGAATGAAGTACACTGAAAATCTGGAAGGACATGAGAGAGATTTCAAAAAATATGTAGGCAGGGAAGGGTGTAACAGCCATTAATATCGACAGGCCTTATTTGACTGCCAGACTAAGGGGGTTTTGAACGTTGGCATTGGTGTGCATCTTGGAAGACAAAAAATTTTTCTGAAAATCACAGCTTTGGTGGTCTGAAACACCCCATTCATTTTTAACCTTGGCTAATATTTCTGAATGTATATAAAAAAATTGTTTTACCTAATATATGTAATTTGATTAAACCTTTAAAATTTATTTCATGCTCTTAAGATAATTTTAAATGTTCTTATATATTTTGATATCTTCTTGTAGTGGTACTTCAGTGTAGTAAGCAAGGTAGGCATCATTTACCATTCTCTAACATAACAAAAATGGAAGAGATAAGAAAACCTTAGGAATTGTAAATTAGGACATATACCTTGCTAATGTATTTATATCACCTTTCTCTAATCAGGACTTATGTGCATGCATACCCACACACAATATCTGTGCAAGCGTGCGTATGTGTCTCCTGAAATACACAGGACATTCTCCCTTTTAGAGAAGAGTTACTCCACAGCTAGTGGAAAGGCATTGCTAAACAACGTTTCAGGGGTTAGACTACTTACCAAGAGAGAGGCTTTAGAAAAACGGCTGAAGTACAAATTGAAAACAAATTTGGTGTCGGTTATCTACATTCATTCACTGCTATTCCCTCTTTTCAGTCATGATCCATTTCTGTGATGGTATTAAATCAGTCCATCTTGGTTGACTGCTACATTCTCTCCTTCCTACTTCCCTACTACCTCTGGACAAAATGATACAGTGGTATCTGCACTACTGTATCTGAAGTTTTGGTATCAGTAGAAAGTGCCCGTATCTAAAGAAAGTAGTGTAAATTGCAAACCATGAATCTAAAAAACACTGTCAATAGAACAGGGGGCAAAACAAATGAGACCTAGTAAATGGTAGTCTGACCTCCTGGTGCATGCTCAATTGATTCAAGCACTCTTTCTTCTATTAAATGTAAGTATAGTACACAGAATTCAGCATTCCTTGGCATATACGTTTGCTCATCAGTGCATAGGTATCAAAGAAGAAGTTGACCACAGGCACTGATAGTGTTAAAGTTGCTCTTAGTTCAGAGTTGGTGTATCATATGATTCCACATTTATCCCTCTTTCTTTCCATCAGTATTGACAAGTATTCTCTAGACATTTATAATTTTAAATTATCACCGTCTGGTGCATTTTCCAGGGACAAAAATCAATGCTGACCTTGGTTTGAATATTTTTCTGGAGAGGTTCTTTTTGTAGATTCCCAAGTAGAACTAGTATGTGTTAAAGCTATCCAACTTGGCATTTCACAGCCTCATTGACATACTAAATATAGGCATTACCCATGACTATTAACCTTACAACTATTAAGTAATAAAAATCCTGCATACATATTTACTAGCTTAAAGTTATACTGTAACTTGCAGTATTACAAAATAGGAAATAAAATACAGTATGGAAAAATATGTCAAATTGGACATATCTCCACCAGCTTCCCCAAAGTACCCTACCAAAATACTCCACTTGTGATGAACTGCTTAGGTCAGAATCCATTTCCATTCAGTTTTTAGGCCTATTTGGAGACTCCTTTTCAGTGCACAACTATAGGGCACAGGTTGGGACAATCCAATTGGATATTAGGGATTTTGTTTGTTTGTTTTCAAACTATGAGGGTGGTTTGACGCCCATCGTGTGCTTCACTGAGCTTGCCTTCTAGAGCTCCAGCAAATGGAGATGATGCTTCACTAAATGGGGTAAAGTCTGTGTGTCACTAGCCTGTTGTCAGTCATGAAAAATATTGTATTTACCTGCAGCTCCATTCATGGAAACAGGCTGCCTTCTGCAGCCTCCTGCAGGAAGGAGATCTCCAGGGACAAAGGAAGGACCCTTTTTTCTCAGAGATACTGATTTTGGACTGTCTGCAGATCTGGAAAGACATAATACGTTTTGAGTATTGCTCTGCGATCTTGATGTATTTTGGAACTTCTGACCCTTTCTTTTTTAAATGATAACTCAAGGACAGGGGATTCTACATTTAAGCTACTTGCATCTTAATAGCTATTTCATTCTGTTCCTTAGGTGGCTCTCGCTTCTTTTCTTACTTCTTTTCTCCTTTCTTTATTTTATTATCATCGAACTTCTCTTGAAGCTGTTTCTCTTTGGACTGCTTGCTTTCATGAATATGGGTACCATCCTGAAAACAAGTCTTCTGATCCACAGGCACTTTAAATCTCTTCTAGACTCCTCTGATCATTAGAGACTCTATTCACAAAGGGGAAAAGTATGGCTGAAAGGAAAAATTCCCCTTAGCAACTTCTAGAGGAAATGGGCCATTGAAAGGGCAAAGCAGAGATACTGCATCCCTCAGTAATCCAGCCAAGAGATTAATAGTCAAGATAAAAATAGAAGAATATAATTATTCTAACTTCATTTCCTGTCTTAGAAAATATAAGAGCAGGCAAGACCTTCACAACCCTGATTCTCAGGTTTATATCTCCCTATCAGATTTGTGTGACTTGAAGCACATGGAAGCCTTAGTAGTAAAACTAAGTGAATAATTAATGGTGAATAGTTTATTTGATGAATTGCTGAAGCCCCTTTTTCTGTTTTTCAGAAAGTTTCTAGCAGATGATAATTTCTTTCAACTTATATATTATTCGAATTTACTCAACCATTTTCTTTGGGGTTTTTTTAACATGCTGATTTACTGCAAGCAGCTTTCCAGGTACTGAGCAGCAACAGCCTCTTGACACTGCACCTGGTCCCCAAAGCCACGTGGGAGAGTTTGTGTCTCCCAGTTGGCCGAGCATAACCTTTGCACTGAGGAAAAGTACTTGGGAAAGAGGCAATGTTCATACTTTGATTTTCACGTAGAGAGGCAGCACTGGGTTTGAAAGTCCCTATAATTCCTTAATCTTTTTCCTTTCTGGGTCACAGAAGCATTGTATGAGGTGTCATTCTTATTAGGTAAAAGGCTAATGTAAGATTTATTGGCTATGGGTAGAGTTCAGATTTAAATTTCTCCTGTCACATTCATACAAAGTAGTTGTCTGCACGTTTACAGAACTGCTAGGAAAGGGGGCAGTCAGACCCCTATCTACTGCTTTTAATTACTTTCATGTTGGGACTACATAAAAACTATGTTTTATGTTTATTTCCCCCAAATTTATTTTGCACTGGCTGTGTCAAGCAATGTGTCACCTCGCCTCAAATCTTCATCTTTTGTGGTGCAAAGGCTTTGTGCGCTTAAGTGATAGTGAGAAAGAGAAGGATTATTAGGATTTTTAAAACCAAAATTCTTTGCAGGAAGTGTGATAGTAAGTTCCCCAGATCTGCCCTGGGCTCTGCGATGACAACAACCTTAGTGAAGAAAAACTGGTTTTGGAAATGGAGAGTTGACAAAATCGGTTGGCAAACTGAATAAGGGAAGAATATTTGGTAGTCTGTAGACCAGGCTCGGGGAATAGTGCCGAAACAGAGGTTAAAAATTATAGCTTTTGTTCACGGTTAAATTTGCGGGTTTCTTTGGAGAGACTTTGTGGACATTGCAGACTTAGTTCTTAAAGATGGGCAAAGTAAGAGTCCAGGGATTAGTAGTAGGTAACATCCTTTAACATTTGGGAGAGAGACGAATTTCTAACAGCAAATCTTAGCAACTCATTCTCTAATCTTTCTCTTCTGTTTTCCTGAGTGTTTTTACACTCATTATAGTGAGTTGTCTGTATAGGATTATTTTTATTTATGGAAAACAAACAAACAAATTGCCTTGTAGTTGACATGCTGTTTTATTTTGGCCATTTTTCTTTCTTTGCTCAGCATGGAAGGTGGAAAGTTATGCCCTCGGGAAGCTGCGTACCACCTTACCAGTTCTTAGCTGATGAGAGATTCTTGTGTGAAGGCATGTCTTTTAGCAGAGATATCCTCAGAGCCCATCTTAGTCTGTTCTGCATTTATTGCTGAGGTGAAAAATTTGTACTGCATACCCAGGATATATTATTTCAATTAATGTGGGGAAAAATTAGTATTGCTGGTTTCTATGTGAAACATGTAGAGCTAGGAAAGAATTGACAGAAACGGGTTGCAATAAGTTAAGGGTGCAGTTTAACAACATGTCCAACCTATGTCACTAGAAATTATTTGGGATTTTACTTGACTTATACCTTCTGATTTTCCTTAGAAAAGGAGTTGTTTCCATAGTAACAGCCACATTACATGGTTCTATACTTATGATACCTCTGAGATAGACCAGCATCACAAAGAAATATATTTCTCAATATGTCATGTAAAAATCCTGTACTTGTTAGTAAGAAAAATCCCATTTTCAGCAAAGTGAGACACTTGTTTGAGGTTTCTAGGCTATGGTTAATTTGTTTATACTCTCTTTTTCTGTCCCTCCCTCATTATTATAGGTCGTGCTTATATTGTGCCTATTAAGATGCCTGACACTTCCCATTATAGGCTTTTGTCTTCAGCTGCTTACAGCTTTACCAAATATTAACTGTTTAGACTCATACTTTCTGTTCAGGGTCTCTGCCTTGTGCAGAGTCCTTTTGGAATATCTCAAAGCTGTGCAGCTATTTCTGAGAATTAGTGTGTGTGTGTGTGTGTGTGTTACCTTTTTTTCCGAGGTTAATCACTCAGTGGATCTTTTTTGAAGATTTCTATATCGCTTCTGGGCCAAAAGCTGGTGCAGGGCGTGCCTTTTGCTGTGTGTCCATTTCCCACCCCCCACCCCCCCAATCCTGAAATTTCACTCACTTATAAATATCTGCAATCTCTCAGTATCCATGCTGTCAATTCCCGACTCTTGAATGCTTCTGGGAGATCATAGTAACATGCTGCTAAAACATACATGTATTTATTAAGTGCATATGTACATATAGATACAGTGCATGTATTTATGCACTTAAACAGGTTCCAGTGGTTGTCTGGATGTCATGGTTTAACCCCAACCAGCAACTAAGCACCACGCGACCGCTCACTCACTCCCCGGCCCCCCCCTCCGCAGTGGGATGGGGGACAAAATCGAGAAAAGAAGTAAAACTCATGGGTTGAGATAAGAACAGTTTAATAGAAAAGAAAAGAATAAACTAATAATGATAATGACAACACTAATAAAATGACAACAGTAATAATAAAAGGATTGGAATATAGAAGTGATGCACAATGCAATTGCTCACCACCTGCCGATCGACGCCCAGTTAGTCCCCGAGCGGCGATCCCCCCTGCCCCCACTCCCCCCAGTTTATATACTAGACGTGATGTCACATGGTATGGAATACCCTGTTGGCCACTTTGGGTCAGCTGCCCTGGCTGTGTCCCCTCCCAACTTCTTGTGCCCCTCCAGCCTTCTTGCTGGCTGGGCATCAGAAGCTGAAAAATCCTTGACTTTAGACTGAACATTACTTAGCAACGACTGAAAACATCAGTGTGTTATCAACATTCTTCTCATACCTAACTGAAAAACATAGCACTGTACCAGCTACTAGGAAGACAATTAACTCTATCCCAGCTGAAACCAGGACACTGGAGAATGATAGGTATAACAGTACTATTCCATTTGTGTCAGAGGAGTAAGAGATCAGATACAGATATTAGAATAACTGGAAAATGAAGAGAGGACATAACTCTAGCTCTTAACAATTCAACTAGTCAATGAAGAATCCAAAGTGGTAAGGAGCTCAGTAGTCTGAGCATGTTAATTTGCAACCTGTTCAGAAGCTGCCACGGAGACTGTTAATACCTCAGACATTTCTTAATGAATTTTAAAAACAATGTGCACTTGGTTACTGCAGTTGAATGCTGTATTGTGATTCATTCCTGTCAGAAAATGTACTGAGGCGTTATTTCTGAGTCCAGTGCTGTTCAGTGCATGCAGAATTACTTCTCTGGTCCTTGGCATAACACACCAAGGAATTTTCTTATGATATCTTACTATTTCAGTATTATACTTTATTTTGTGATTTTTTTTTTTTTTTTTTTTTTTTACACTATTTGCTCTACGAGTATATTGCTGTGTTACAAAGTAATGTGGCGTCAAGATACCCGAGTTAGCTCTGGAGTACTAGTATGGCTTTTTTTTGGTGCAGTACTCCATCACTGTTGAGCGTAGTTAATTTGGCTGAGCCACAGCACTGCACAAACTCGGATCCTGACACCTGAATTCGCTCTTTTATTGGCAGCTTGGAATACTGCATAGTATTGTATAGATTTAAGTTATGCATCATTTACCAAATTCCTTCTGGATGCACATTTCTTCTGGCATCTGAAACTGGCAGAAACCTGCCTGCAGAGCCCGGCAGAGTCCCTCAGCTCTTTCACCTCTTTCTGTTTTCTGAAGAGAACACACGTGGGGTTGCAAAGGTCATGTTATTTAGTACAGAAGTGACAAGTGAACCGTTACCTCCTGCAGCCTCCACCGTGCTTCTTTCATGACTGCTACTTTGATTTGTCACTGGGGTAGTCTCCTCCAGCTGCCTCCTTGCACGACTATAGCTAGTGCTTTGTCATATCACCTCCTAGTGCAGATCTAAAGCGCTTGGTTCATACCAGTGAACTGCCATCCCTAACCTGTCAGGCAGCAAACAAATCAAACTCAGTAATGCAAGCAAGATCCCAGTAACTCATGAATCTCTGAAGCACCAAAGATGGCAAAAGACATATTTGTAGATGGGCTTAGGCTACGTTATGCTATCACTGTAACACTTTATTTTGACAAGCTAGGAGATTTGTGGTTGTTTTCTTCCTCAGAATTTCAGTATTTCTCTAACTGTAACTGGCATTATTGATCAGGTTGTGTGTAACGGCAGGTTTGCTGTGAGAGGTTTTCAGAGCACAGGAGGGGACACGCGGCTGGGCATGTAAACATACTGAGTCTGAATGGGGGACATCGCTTGCTGTTCCTCAAGTAAAGACTTCTCAGGGAAACGAGTAAAAGACAACAGCACACGGTAGCCAATGTACAGGACCGGGTGTTGGTCTGTATTAAGTCACTCCGTTGGCCTTATTGAAATAATTGAGCTACTCTTCTTTTCTTTGTAATTCCTCTTTTAAGAGCTGGGAAGCGCTGCATTGCACACGAGCAGAAATACAGCAGGAAAATAAACATAGACATTCTGTCAGTGGGTTTTGGGACTGAGACGGGAAACCTGTGTGGAGGTAGCTGAGTTTGGGTAGTGTTCTTTGCAGTGAATGACAATTTGGAGGAAAGCCTTGCAAGTAAGAGCTGCAAAGTGAAGTAAATAGTATGCCGAGTTATTTGCTTTTCCTGCCAGCTGTCTTAGAATCTGTGTATTGTCTTCTCCTCCTAACTTGTTATTTAATCCAGTACAAAAAGGCATACTAGTGACTAGAAGCTGAAGCAAGATAAATAAGTCTAAGAATAGATGTAAGCTTTTAGAAGTGAGAGCAATTAATCAGTGGAATAGTGTACCTATAGCTGTAGTGGGTTGTCTGTCACTTGCAATCTTCCAATCAACAATGGATGTGTTTCTAGTAGATATACTTAGCACAGAGCTTGATGCAGAGTTGACTAGATTAGAAACTATGGCCTGTGTATACTGTCATCCCATGAGATAAAAATCTGTGAGCCTTTTGGGAAAAGATTCTCTAACTCGTATTTCTCTTGGCTGATGTTCATCAGGTTCCCTAATTGACAATTATTTTAATTTTACCTAATGTCAATACTCTCAGGTAAAACTATCTGAAAATGTAGCTTCATTCTTTCACCTGGATGAAAATAGGTAACTGTATCAAATAAATAATACCCAATATTAAAGAACCAATGTAATGTGTTATCAAAGAGGCAGTTTTTAATACTAGATCCTGAAATTAGGTCAGCATAGGCATGTCTTTGTGTCCATACAGAGTTCATTGCTTTCAGTTCTGCAGATCTGTTTGCTGGATCATTGCCTTGGTTTTCCTTCACAGTTCTGAGAGGATTATAATTTGTGTCCAAACCAATGGAATTCACACCTCAAATAATATTGCACATTAGGATGAAAATGTGTATGGGGCCAGATCTGAAGGATTGTAATACTGTTACTGAGCCATAAAATGAAGGATGAAATTCATTTCACTGAGTGCAGATAAACAGATTCAGGTGAATATTTTCTCTGTGTGTGTGTGTATATATATATATATATGTGTGTGTATATAAGGCAATGGCTCTAAATCAGCTATTCACACCCAGGGAAGTGACGGTGGAGACCTGTTTCCATATTAATTATGGGCTACCTGTGCCCCATATTGTGCCCAAGGCTCTGGTTCTTCAAGAGCGCAGACTAAAAGGACTTAGTGGAGCACAGTTTCTCTGCTTTCCTGCTTAAGCATATGTTTGTTTTGAGAGGCAAAGGTGTGTACCTAGATCTTGTTTGTGTAGGTAGCTGAGATGTGGTGAGGATTCTCACCAACAGCTTGGAGATAGGAAGTGCTTCTTTTGGCCCCGCAGTTAAGATTTGCCTCTTATGGACGGTTTTCTGAAAACATCAGCTCATTGCTCCAAAGTTGTCAAAGGCCCAATAGAATGATTACAATGTTAATGTTACTTACTTAAGTGCTGCAGGGAAAAAAAAAAATAATAATCACATTATGTCATTATAGGGTGCATGCATTTTCTGAATTTTCATTCAGTTTTGATCATCTCATCAAAGAATGAATAAAGCAGAGGAAGAAACGGTACACTTTACAGAGGAGGATTAAAAAGGGTGAGGTAGTAAAATAGAACAGTTTTCTTGTAAGGAGAGACTAAGGCCCTTTAGCTTGAAAAGAAAGAACAGAATGGAGACTACATGAGAGTTTAGTCAAACCCTGAAGGGATGATTAGAGAATAATTACGCACTATTTCTCTCAATATAAGAACCAAAGACACTGAGGCTTAATGTGACTGAAATGAGTTGTTTGGTTTTTTTTCACATAGTGTGTAAGAATTATGTTGTGAAAATTCAATGCATGTGACAATGTCTATACCTAAAGAATTCAGGAGAAGGGTTCATAGCTAGTTATTAAATACAAAAGTCTGGATGGATTAACTAGATTACAAAATCCCTGAATTGCTGACCTTTGGGAAGGCAGTAAGATATGCAGGGGAGATCAAATTCTGGTTTTGGGACTCCGCATGGGCATTCACTACTGAGTGGTGGACTTAATGGGTATTTGGCTTGCAGTATAATCGTGCTTTTCCTCTTAACCAGGTAGCTTATTCTACGTGTATTGCAATCAAAAAAGTTGTGCTGATTTATACCAAAAGAAGATCTAACCAACGCAATATTTGCATCTGCTAGAGCAAATTTTATCATTACTTAGTTTTGTCACTATTGTTTTCCCTTAATGCTTTTATAGTGAAATTTGTACTTGATATTTGTTTTTAATTACTAAGTTGAGTTCTGTGCCCGAAGTAACGTCAGTCACTTGTTCTTGTCTTTAAGTTTCCATGTGAGATTTTTAAAGAGTTTACATAAGAAAGCAAAAGCACAAAATTACTTACAATATGTATGTGGTTTCTTTAGACTGTCTGCACATGATAATAAGGACAGCACTGCAAATGTCAAATTAAAAGATCAGTACTGTGCCTGATATAAAGCAACCCTACTATGTCTCCTTCAAGCAGCCTGATGCCATTTTTCAGGATCTATTATCAGAAAGGGAGTAATAATGAATCCCTGTGCCAATCAACCCTACAGGCTTGAATGGAAAAAAGCAAAAGAGGAGGAACAAATTACATGGGTAAATACCTCTTTGATATTTTTTTTTTTCTAATCAAATAAGAAAGTTCTTCCATTTATAGTCTCTGATCATCTGCATTATAATTCTTACAATCCTTTTAGCTTCCAGCAGTGTTGCTGCAGCACTAACACATAATCATGCTTTGTCTCAAGGAAAGTCAGAAAAGAAGGACAGAAGAAAGAAATAGAGGCCAAGCAAGCAGAAATAATGATGTAAATGTTTTATGCCCTGTCCTGCATCTCACCGATCTTCCTTCACCAAAGCAAAGCTTGGTTGAAGTGTGAAGTGCTTAAAAGGATCGCTTACCTCTTCTCTTTTGGAGCAACATAAATCCCTACTGTACATTTGTTCATCTGTGGGGAAAAAACAGGTGCCATAATTTGTATGGTTCCAAATGTAAAACTCTGAAAACTTTGTAATGCAAATATTTTGAAAGAAACATAAGACAAACAGGAATGCTTATTTTCCTTTAATGAAAACAATATAACTTTTTTTTTTTTTTTAATTGGAAATAG
>VYZV01000559.1:56814-81054 GCA_013401275.1 Pandion haliaetus | reverse complement strand
TTGTATATCAAAATAATGGTAGCATTTAAAGGAAAGTCCTGAAACATTTAAACAGTTCTGGATACACAGTGTTTATGCATTTTGCAAGTTTGAACGTTTTAGTCTCCCTGGGCCTTCCAAGTCACTCTTCAGGGGTTCTAACCACCCATGTAGACAGCCAAAGCCTAGCAGCGCAACAGAGGCAACACTTCAATGTATTCATTGCCAGTCTCAAACTTGATGTCATAGTGAGAATCTTACACCATCAGAGTTTTACAAGAAAAAGAGTACATTTGATGTAGCTATCAGCCAAGACTGTGAAGATCCTCTGGAAAAAAATTAGCAATAGTTACAATTTTAAAGAGGTAAGTATGAAAGATGGATGACAAGCAAACCAACAGTGTGCAGAAGAAGCCAAATTAATCTCCTGAATAGCAAGGGGAGCTCAAATGGAAAGATTCTGTCATGCAGGCCCTCAAAAAAATGTTGCCAACAGCAAACATGATTCCTGGTGATAATACAACCCTCTTAGCCCTTCGTTCATGGCTCTTTTTTCTGTAATAACTGTGGAAGAAGTGCATATAAAAACAAGGATACTCTCAACCATTTTGCAGCATTATGCAAAAACAACTTCACTATCTGCATCTAAAATACAAAGGTCTTCTTCAACCTTATAGCTGGCCCTTCTGCTCTTCCATCATCACAGTTGACACAGCTGACAAGTTTATCTGTCTTAACTGTACTGTCTTAATTGTACTCTCCCTAGCTCAGCAATAATTGCTGACAAGTATCTGTCTGCTTTCAAAACAAGCTGAACACTGGGTTTTCTGCAAAATCATGTCTGGAGCGATCAAAGGATCCTGTACTCACCCTGAACCTGTTTTAGAAGAGTCTGGTTTTATTTCTGCTATTCTTCATGGTCCTCCATAGAACTGCCATCTCCCAACAGCGAGACCAATTCCTCCAGGGCTGCCTGCATAGGAGTCTGGGAATCTGCTGATGTGACTATGCAAGAAGCACTGACCTTCCATCTCGCAGTAGGTGAGAAACCTTCTAATGCTGTGAAGACACCGACAGCCCTCCTTGGAGTTTGTCAGGTCAGTATCAGCAACACTGAAATAAAAGACTTCAGATCAAGAGATCTGAATGCAAACCTGTTACAATATCCTCTCAGTATCTATGGCAAAAAGGTACATTCATCCTGGTGGATAAAAGAGAGAAGAGAAAGCTCAAAAAGAATCAATTAACACCTTCTCATCACTTAAAACTCACATCTACTCCTCCTAGGTGGTCTGCTGCCATACAGCAGTATACAGAGATGGTAAAAGTAAGAGTTGTTATGTCACACTGAAAGAGTGGTCACCACCAGCTACAACAATCAATAATAGAAAAGCTTCCAGTAGCTACAAAACCTGAGTGCCATAAAGAGATGTCTAGAGACAAAGGTTATGATAATGACAAATAGACCTAATGCATTCTGCTCAGAGCAAAGCCAAAACCAGGCCTGACACATACACATTTTTAAGGATGTCATGAAGCATTACTGAAAGATTGCAGAGAGATACAAAATGAAAAATAAATTATTTTAAGGAGTCTTTTAAATTTTTTTTTTTTTCCAGCTCCTTAACAGATACCATCAGAAGTCAGCTTTCCTCAGGATTTCTGATGCTTTTCTGGGAAAGTCTAGAAAATATTTTGGACTTCAAGAAAACAAATGTAATTTGACTACAGGTTTCTCAACGGTAATCTGAAAGACATCCATGTTCAGTGAACTTCTACATACATCTGGGAATCTTCTGAAAATGGTCCATATTGTTGATCCCTGGTTTGAGTTGTTTTGTAAGAGACATGCATAAAGTAACAGTATGGTTTACGAATGTTACTAACTTCCCTAGTATTTACGTCAACTGGCAAGTCAGTGTCCACTGACTGCAGTGGCTGCTCCTATAAGGTGACTTTCTGCTCTTGTGAAGTGGAAGTAACACGATCTCTGCAAAACTGCACAGCACAGCTGAGAAAGTCATTAGAGAGACAGAACTGCAACTACCAAAAACTGAGGAGCTTTGCCTCTAATATATTAAATGAAGCCCCCGTGAGGCAAAAAAATATTAAACTACCTCCCAGATGAACCAAATGTCACATGGGACTCTACAGGTATGTAAATAGGTAGAAAGAGTCCATCATTTCTATGGGCCAAACATGAATCCATAGGTTACATACTCTTCAGACCTAGGGTCTAAGACACTGGCAACCATGCATTAAGAAATAAATTGTACCTAAAAGGAAGTACAATTAAGTCCACCACTATTTTATGTATTAACTTCACTCGACAAGTGCTGTGTAGTGTGCTACTTGAACTACCTGTCATATACTGGCAATCTAACACATTTGAATGGACGGTGCTTCCCCGGAGACTACTGCCAGACTCCCATGTATTGGCATAAAAGTCAAGAAAGACTTGCTCAGCATTGACCCTGGCTTCATAGGATCCATACAGAAGCATGTGCCAATATGGGAACAGGACAAATGTGTAATCTGAGACATTTAGAAACAGCCCTTTCTAAATTTCAGTCATCTTAATCTCACTGAGTCGTGCTTTGGATTCCAGGTTGGAGCGAGAACTCTCTGTGTCTAAATGGACAGATGCACAAGAATAAGAAAGAAAGATGCACAAGAATAAACTTGCCAAGCTTTCTCCCATTCTGTCTATGGTAGATGGATAGAAATGGGGCAGAACAAATTATGCACCCCAAGCCCAGGACTTTGCCCAAAGGTATAACCTAGTATAAAATCATGGAATCATAGCCTGGAAGAGCCTTGTAATCTAGTCCTTCTCCCTGCTCTGCAGCAAGATCAATCTGTGCTATACAAATTCTTCTAAAATCTTTCAACTTCCCTAAGAAATCTATTTCAGTGCTTTATTACCATTATCATTAGAAAAGGTTTCCTAGAATCTTGTCTGAGGCTTCCTTGCCCAACTGTAGACTGTTTTTTCTTGTTCTATTCACCATGAATTATAGAAAAATGGATCCCCTCCCTCTTTACATCAGCCTTTTATGTACTCAAAGACTAATACCAGGTCCCTTTTATAGTGGGATAAAGAATTATATTTCTGCTTTTGCTTCAGAAAAAGGATCTATTTGCAGAGTCTCCCTCAAGTTACTGAGTTATAAATCTCCACTAGTAATCTGAACATTCAGGTATCTTCTCCTTGTCTCACCCTAGAGCACACTCCATCAGTTCAAGAATGTGAAGATCTCTACAAATCTTACTTGTCAAACTGAACCCCATGAAGGATGCAGGAGGCCTTACTGGGAAAGAAGAAGGAATTGACACCTCTCAGGCCTGAGAAGCGAATTCAACATTATACTTTGCTGAGTTAGTTAAGATTTCAGTGGAGCCAAAGTTGTTTATGGTACGGCAACTTTGATCCCTACTGTTTCAGCTGCTCCCTCAGTTGCCTGCCAAAGTGTAAGGTAGTTGGAAAATTCGTGGTGTCTGGGACGTAGGTTTCGTATTCTCCAGAATTCTGTAGTTTGCTGCAAATAAATTGGACATGTATGAACTGACAGATCCTCCCTCTTCTCTTTGATGGAAAAGGTCATGCACCACTGTCCTTGTGAAGACCCAGGAGGCCAGTCTCAGGTCTCTTACTGCATAGCGAAAAGTTCACAGAGGAGATAAAGCGTGGACAGCTGAGAAATACCTTCTCAGTTCCAAGCTCCATTTATTCAGTCATTCCAATCACTGCATGTTGCAGCTTCATTCTAGCAGAACTAACTCTAATGAGGAAGAGATTTCAGTTAATAATTCTGCTTTTTCAATACTGCATTTGTGCTGAAAAGAACTTAGAAATGCTCAATTTAAGGATTTTTCTGGTATAGGTATGAAACATAATGAACACTCAATAATACCATGGGGCCCACAAATCATAAATGAGAAACAGGACTGCAGTGATTTACAGTAGGTCTGGCCCATAACTTCAGCTGAGAAGACACGCAAATTTGTGAGGACCAAATCACAGTGTCTCAAGGAAAGTCCAAATCCACATTTTCAGGCTAACCACTCTGTTCTAGTACTTCAATGGTTTGAATCAAAACTTTTAATGTGAATTCTTATAAACCTTAGAATTATTGAAATAGACATCTGATTTTTTTTAGACCCACACCTGAGTAATAGAGAGTTAACATTTAAAGATTTAAGGGTTTAACTAAGTAATCAGGAGGACATTTGTATTCCCAACCTGAGAGAAAATTTAAGGCAGGGATTACCTCCTGCAATCTGCTCAAAATAAAATAAAAATAACAGTACCCTTAGTGAAATAAAAAAAGAAGCCTTGTTTCTCCGCAGTGATCCTTGAACAGCAGAGCATTTGAGTGCAATGGAAGGGAAGCCAGCACTTGGCTTGTAATGCATTAGTGCTCTATCACCTCTACTGCCAAAGTGAACCATTACTTACTAAGAGTGCTCTCTAGACAGGCCCCTTCTGGGACAGCGTACCCATCACTTTCTGAAGGGTAGTTTGGAGGATTCTTCCCTTTTTGTTGGATGGTCCCCTGGGTTTCCAAACCTCATGCATTATGGATAGGATCTTAATGGAGACTGGCTGCCTAAGCACTGCTTGCGGAGCCTCTCAGCTCAGGACAGCCATTGCTGCTCTGTGCTTCCACTTCTCTTTCCATCTTCTGTATGCCAATTAGACTCAAATTTGATTTCTGTTCTATCTGTATGAACCCCATGAAAACCCAATACTGCTTATTACCAACAGCTTTCTTTAAATGAAACTACTTTCCCTATAAGGGTTCTCCAAGATTCAAAGGCAAATCCATCTGCAATGACCTGACATGTTGCCAGCCCATGCCACTCGGATTGGTCCCCCCCACCTTGTATTGAGAGCCTCCATCTCACTGTCACCTCCTTGGTGCTTTGCAACCTGCCACCATGTTGTCCATCCTTGTCTTGCCTGATCAAAAATGACAATTCTTGTTTGTAAATGCCCTCAAATTACATCTCTCTACTGTAACACAATACCAGAACATTCTCTGTAGTACTGGCCACACAGGCATTAGCTCTAATAGTTAGGGGTCTCTGCAGATGCACCAATGATTTAACTTTAGACAGAAAGGAAACTTGCTTATAAAATATTTGTCAGTATCAATAAGCAACTAATATCCAATAACCTCTTAATGAAGAGTCTCCCAGATTATAATGAAGCTTTGTAGCTATGCCCTCATCTTCTTTAGCTAAGAAACTTAGGATGTTTTATGAAGGTTATGGAACCTTCCATATATAGACATAGCGGAATGTGAATGGGTTCATGTCTTCTCTTACAGAAAAGAAAGGGGCAAAAGAGAATATTTTTCTTCCAGAACATGAATAATATCAGTTTTCTATGAATCCTTTGGAAAGAAAAGAAATAGCTTCAAGAGGGTACAGTGAAGCTCTCTTCTTCACATCTTTTCCTGGTGATGATTATAGCTGTTAAAAACAGAAAGCTGTTGTTCTGAAAATGATGTCAGAGTAGCTTGATATAACAGAAAACAAAATTGTCTACCCTCCACGAACAGAGGATGAACTCCTTTCTCCTTGCCAGGTAGCCATCCCTGTTCTTTACTACAAGTGGGTATGAAAACTCTTTCTATTAAAAGGTGGTACACTTTTACAGACAATTGGAAACAGAAGGTACTTCAGAGTTGGAGGAGACTCTACAATGACAGACCTATCTTTGAAATCAGGCAGTTTGAGTAATACTTGAACTCGTAGTACATTGATGCTGAGGTTGTTTCAAAAGACAATGAGGACTGACACAGACATGAACATTTCTCTCCCCAAAAGTGGCTCTCTTGGGAAAAGACTGATTCCCTATAGAAGCTGGAGGAACCAGGGGCTTCATACAGTGATCTCAGATGGAAGTGGTTTTGCTGACATATTACCTGCTGATGGGTATATTTTGTTTGTAATATTACTCTCACAGTGAAGTATGTGCAAAAAACATAATGTGATGTCTTCCTTCTCCTCACGAGTTCTCACCTGAAGGTTTCTACATGGAGGGATTTCCCTTTTAATCATCCCCATATAAGGCCAGCAGCAGAAACTTTTCAGCCTGTTACACAGAAATGATACCCAGACTTTCCTGAGCGGCTATGGTTTTATTGTCTGGAACCTATCCACAAAGAAGGAACAGAGTCAGACTAAAATGACTAAGAAGCCACAATAGAGATATAGGAAGTAATTAAAACTTATTTTGTAGTTAGAAATAGTGAACTTTTTGGAGCAAGAATATGTCTGGCTATTTTAAGAATTGCAGCAGGCCTTTGTTGACCTACATAAATGAGTAGCACTTATATGTACAACAGCTAATAATAAATATAATGGTATTTTATAAAGTATACATATAAAATGGTAGCATGATAAACTGTAAAGACAGATGATAAACTGCATTTTTCATTCAACCCTGGCCACCTCACCTGTGTTCTGTACACTAACCCTCCTCTCCAAGGATTTATCCTATTCCAGACTCTAGGAACAGCTTGAAAAACAGTTGCTACTTAAAATATAGAATGGGAAAAAAATGCCAGAAGACTGTTTTCCTTTCCTTTCTTTTCCTCTAGTTACATAGGTCCAAAGTGCAAGATGGATAGTAGTCACTCTTGAATTAATGTCAAGTTTAAAGTTCTTTTGCTTTAATCCTCAAGGGCTGGATATGGATGCTGTAAACCAACTGGCCCACTGCTGACAAGTCCATGGAAAGGATAATTCCCGAGAAAGGAGAAACAGAGCAATCACAAAGCACTTCCTTTTAGCTACTAGTTCTAACTAAACAAAACTTCCTGCTCACATAATGACTGAGAAACTCAGGGCTGCTGCTTTTTCCACCTATGAACAACAAAACTTGGTTTTAACTGTGGCTGCAGCCTCTGGGCATCAGCAAAGTTCATCCGAGTTCAAAAGAGGGTAGGAAGCCATATTTACTTTGGGGAAATCCTGAGTAAAAATAACATGATTGTGTGCTCTGTAACACAGGCACAGTGAGCTTAACGTATCTGGGATGTGTAAGATCTTCTGTGTAGCTTCCTTGCAGTGGTACTCACTGTTCTGACCAGGCTGCTGGACTGCTCGAAATGCAGCCAAATGGATAAAATCCAAACAGTATACTTTTGCAGGGGAAAAAAAGACATAGCCAAGATGACACAGATACATGGTTGTCTTAAGATGGGGAGATAACACTCTAGTTACTCCTTAGCTTAGGCAAGGTCAAATACAGGAGTCTAATTTTCGTTAGAGTAAGAGAATTTTTCTTTCTTATTTCCCTTCACTGGTCACCACCATTTCTTTCTTAAAGCTTTCAGCACTTAAAGACCTTATATCCTCAAGGATATGTATGACATAGACTTACTGCTGTAATAATATAACTCCCTGGGTGAATGTTTTTACATTGGAATAAGCACATCCATATGCTGAGATATGCTGGGATAGCCAGAGCATTGGAATTGCACCTCTGCGGGTAGGTAGGTCAGTAGAAGTTTCTATGTGGACAAGGCCAGGAAGATTGGCTCTATCACCCAGCCTAACAAAAACACAGGTAACTCACTCTTCTCTCTAGATCTGGTAGCAAAGGCAGTCTTTCAGTGTTAACTTCTTTTCAAAAACCTCAGGGAGCATAATGTCCTCCTGGTCTATACTCACCAACAGGACAGTCAGCCAATTTCTAATGAACTCTGAAATACTGGTTTCCAGGTGTGATGAATTTTTAGATGACATCCTGATGATCTAACAAAAAGGCACTTTTGAAAGCATGTAAATGAAGATACTTTTTAACACCTCTGTGTATTATTATACCCTGGCACCATGGGTGGGTGACATTGGAATGAAGAGGTTGACAGAAGTAAAGCGTTGGATAGCACAGTTTGCAATGGCTTGGGAAGTTCTGTAGGCACAAAAGGCAAACAGTAATGTCAAGCAGATGGCTAAAAACAAGAACCAAAGCAGAAAGAAAAAAAAAAGAAGTTGCTTGAGCAACACACACACACACATTTACAAGGTCTCACTGGCAAACCAGGACAATGAGCCTTTTGTACAAGGGAAATAAATTATACAACATAGAGCCATATCACTCTGCACACAAAGCTGCATTAAATTAATTGACTGATTAATAAATCAGACATAAAGAGCTACTAAAAACTGTCCAGGAACTCTTACTGCTGTATCCTTCATATGTACACATAAATGACGTACTATTGTTTTAAGTGGTCAGAATCGTATCTTATCACATGTGAACATCATAAGCCCTTTATAGCAAACAGCCAGTGCAGATTCTTTTTTTAGCTTAAATGTTAAGAGCCTTTGCTTTTGGAACAGGACAGTTCAAATTCTATCTCCAGTTAACCACAAAGCCCCAAGTGACTATAAAATGCAGTAGTGACATCTGTACAGTTTCAGAGGCCACAGATTGTTTCCATATTCTAATTACTACATCTCATTACAATGAAGAAAAATCACTTTTTTGAGTCACAGATGTGAAAGGAAGATCTTGCGGTTAAAGTAAGGGATTCACAAAATCCAGAGGGCTAGATTTTTTTCTCCTTTCAACTATATTGCAAACTTCCAGTGCAATAACACTCACTTTCTTTCACTGAATCTTGGGAGACTTAACAAATCTGTGTTCATAAAGCATTTTGAGGTCCTAATTTAAATGCTTCATACTGTCACAAAATATATAAAATACCATATAAACAGAATTTTTATTATCGCAGATTAGTAAATTTGAAAAGAGGAGATACTAGATTTATTCTGTAAGGCTGATTTTTTTGTGTTAACTTTATTTTTAGAACACTAGACAATTAGGGGATACTATACAGTATTTGAATTTCAAAAAATGTAATCCTTGATTAAATCATGGTTATGTGAAAAAAGTCTATACAAGATAATGTTCAATTCATGCAGTTCTGCTAACCTTCCAGCCTTTCTAAGGCATCCAAGCAGCATGTGAATTACAAACATTGGTTCAGCCAGAAAAGAAATGCCACTGGTATGATCAACCACACCATGATAGGGTTTTCAACCCAGTGCCACATACTACTATTGTAATTGTATTTAAATTTAACCCAGCAATAAACTGGGTGCCTGACGTTGACAGGAATCTGTGATGCTTCACCAGCATTTATAGACTGCAGCATCT
The DNA here is from genome assembly GCA_013401275.1 of Pandion haliaetus. NCBI lineage: Eukaryota > Metazoa > Chordata > Aves > Accipitriformes > Pandionidae > Pandion > Pandion haliaetus. Next base: position 71,897 of record VYZV01000559.1, on the reverse strand, counting down.
TCTTTGGAAACAATGAGTTTCATGTGAATACTTAAGCAACAGCTGGCATGATAAGGCATGCATATTTGTGTCCAAAAATATGCACTCTGGGGGTGGTATGAGGAACAAGGTCAAGGGACATGTGCCTTCAAGCCTAGGTATTAGCTGGAAAGTACTCTCATGGTGCAGGAGTACTTACCCGGTGAGACCAGTGGGGCTGTTGTCCCAAAACCCTCTACTTGCTTAGGTAACAGGGCACTCTTTAAAAGGGTTTCCATACCACATGACTTTGGAACTCACTGACAGACTGCCAAAGAAGTTAATGAGATTTGCTTAGATAGAGGTTTTTAAAGGCACAAAAAATCACTGGGTATGAATCTCCCACTGAACCTCTAGAGCCAGAATATCTAGAATGCTATGAAAAAACCCTCTTGTGATTTTCTGTGAAACTTAAGCAAATTAATTCAGAAGACGCTCCATACACGCTCCTCTTAAACCTGTCCCATATAACAAAGGCTTTCTGCAGACTTGCAGCAGCTCCTGTGACCCACCATCTGGAAACTTGGTATTTCCCTGTTCCAAAAATTCAGACTCATTGTGCCTTGGTGGGGGATCTCCAAAGTGTGAGTCACCCTAACTGAGCTGCCAGTTTTGGCCTAAGTAGCTTGCCTAACTTGGTTTTGTCAGCAACAGATGCAAAATCAGAACTCTGGGGTTTCAGTCCCTGTTCAATCTACAGTCATCCATTCTCTCTCAAATTGAGCTTGCATTGACATTTTGCAATACACAGTTAACTGCAAAGTGAATGACATTATGGTGGTGACACCAGATCTTTGCAACCTGAACTCTCCAGTATAAACAAAAACCAGAAACGAATCCCCTCTCTCCTGAGCATTAGTAGTTCCTGAAAAGAGCAAGTGCAGAATTGCTTTGCTTATGGTCAAAAATGAATACTGCGAGGAAGTGACTGGAGGGCATTTTAGATTTCATGTTAAAGAAACAAAGCACAAATTGACTTTTTATAAAGGTCAAGTGAAAAACTGGATATCTTAAGGCTGCAGAGAATTTCTACTCTGTGCTCAGTTCTGTTTACTTAAAAAAAAAAAAAGAGGAGAAAAATATTGTCACATCCAGCTTAACAGATGATCTGGCTTGGGACAAAGGAAAGAAAAACAGAGAAAAAGACCATATTTGCAAGAAAGTCTGGAACTGCAAATAATACTGTTTATAGTAATGTTCCTCGATGGAAGCTGCCCTTGCACAAACCACTATGACAGTAACAAAATCTATCCGGTTTGGTTTGTACATAACCTGAAGGTTCCAGCATTTGCCACAAGTTTGAGATTTAGTTGGTTATGTGTTGAAACAGGTATTTAAGATCTATATTTCATCCTCTAGGCTAAAAAGACATAATGTAACAAATAATACCCATATTGAAAATTATATTTTACATTCCTTTCACATGGACTAAACTGTGTCCCATGTGAACTGACTAAACAGCTTTGCAGCAATTAAAAAAAAAAAAAAAAAAAATCCTGAATCTGATGTTTTAACCTGAACCAGTTTTAATCATTATGCACCGGGTGACTTTCATCCTACAGTGTGCTTTGTTCATGCCATTGCTAGATTCATTGCTGTCTCAGTACACTGTGGTTCACCTCCTACATGTGAGAAACATTAAGACCAAGGACACCACAGCCTCTGGAAAGGGGAGCAAGAGGGCAGCCCTGGGGAAAGAGCAGCAGCGCTAATGGGAACAACAAAAATCTGCGTGATCAGAAACACATAAACAAAAAAAGCTTTTGCTGCTCCCTTTCCTACAGCCTGTCAGTCCTTCCTCTCCATGCCACAGATATGGCAAATTTTGTGTGTTCGCTCAGGAAGCAGGTTACTCCCTTTCCAGAGATCACAAGCAAATTTCACACAGGGCTGAACAAGCTCTTCAGAATAGAAGGCACTGCCCCCAAATGTTCATCTCCACCTGCACACAAGCCCTTCCTTCCAGCCCCCTTTAAATTTTCTAGTCAGGGAGATCAGGGTTGTTGGGTCTTTAATCTCCTCCTCACAGTTTCACATACAAACCTTGGCTCCAATATTTGGATACATTTCCTGCTTTCTTTTTTTTTAATACTCTTTTGAAGCCAAGTTGCTGAGTGAATCGTAAAGGCAGAGAATTCCAAGAGCGTTAGCTTCTCTGCTGTTCCCAGGGCAGGTCTGGGCCAAAATAAACCCCCGCTGTGCCAGCAGCAATTACTTACAGTCAAACACCAGGCATCACAGCACTCTGCAGCTTCCCAGTCCGAACCATCTCCCGCTTCACTTGATAGATAAAGCCTCCTTAGAGATTTCTCACTTCGTCTCCAACTGCACCCCTTCCCATGTTTTCCCTGAGTCACAAAATAACCATCAGAAAAGAAAATGGTGAGAAGGTAAATATTCTGTCTTGGATCCAGAAAGTCTCTGCCCAGAACATATCCTGCTTTGCTACAAAGCTTTTCCATTCCCACCCTCATTTCTACTTCTCAGGAAAGGATTTGTTCCCAGTTTCAGAAACTAGTGGTTTACATTGTGCCTTCCCCTCCACCAGTTCTCTTCACGTAGAGAACTTGGATGCCTAAATCAAATTCCTGCTAAAGAATTAAAGGAACAAATGGCCATTGCTTCACTGATCTCAGGATCTTGGTCAGACAGGACCAAAATTTGACATCTGGGCAGAGAAGTCTCAGTAAAAGATATGTCACCAAAGTCAGTCATTACACAAAAAGGGTGGAATTATTTTTACCTTCTGGAAAGAAGCTTAATCTTAAAGTTTCAGCCACAGTAAGAAACCTGTTTCAACAGCTGTTTGATCAAATTAAAAATTATTCCAACTTTAAAGATTTTGATATCATTTCTCAAAAATTTCACAATAATTTTAAGAAACTGCACTTCATTCTTCTACCCAATTTAGGTGAATTTGCATCAGTTGTGTTCACATCTATTTTACGTAAGCATTTGTACCACAAATTCTGATGACTATCATGTTTGCATAGAGTGAATTTCAAATGTTTATGGGCAAAAGCCTATAGGGGAAATGTCTGAGCATTTGATCAAACAGCAAACACAAACAGTACCATGACAATTACTGTTTGGGTGATTGTCAAATAATGGCATAAAACTGTCCATAAGCAAATCTGAGAGATGCAAAATTTCATGAATTTGGAAAAAAAAAGTCCTATCATTCATACTGCATAGACAGCAAGAAAAACAAAAGAAACTGGATATATTAAAGGGGCAAATTAGTCCCATAGTTGCCTAGTCATCTTCAGTACAGAGGGTGGGAAGCCCCACACTCTAATTTGCATGAGGTATGCTTGTAAATATTCAGGAAGATACCACTGTCCATCTATCCAGAGACACTATTTCCCCATGGTTTTTTTTTTTCCAACGTGTCTTCACACTCCTCTCCAAGACCAATGATTTCCTCCCTGGAAAGGCTGGTCCAAGAAACAAAAGAGTTGAACTGCTCTAGGCTCCCACCCCCCTTCCTTAGGAAAGAACCATCATTCAGATCACTTTGATTCTGAAACAGCATCACTGCAAACCACAGGCTTTTATAACATCAAGGCATCAGGGAAAGCATTCTCCTTAGCATGATCCTAAAAACCTGATATTGGTTTTGACCATTCAGTCATGGACTGAAATGTCTAAGCCTGAACAAGAAGGCAAAGCCATTGAGTCCTCATTCTCTCACACATATACATACACATGCACTTTTTTGTAATTGGTTCTGCTCTAATCTCAGCTCCTCCTTTATGCTTTCTTCTCTGTATTTATTTCTTAGCATGCCTAGCTCCAAATACCAGCCAGTACAGCAAATCCTCGAGTTCTCAAAGGCAGTAAGAGTAGAAGGGACTTTTTCATTCAATGAAATTTCTACCAAGTCACAGAAATTAATTAGTCTTTTCCATCGTGTTTTTTTCCTCAGGGTTGCAGTCCCCTCTCACTTCCACCATGATCCTTTTCTCTATTACCCTCTCTTCTCTATTTCTGTATGAATCTGACTTTTCATTTTCCTCATTCATGTTCCATCTCTCTCTCCCTCTGTGTCTCACAGTGGTGCTGGAACATGCAGCAGGAATATGATGGATGATCACCTGTCACAGCTTGTTTATTATAATTCAGACAATCAATTACACATGCCTAATGCCGGTTGTCCCGCTGGAAATTTACATGCTCAGCACAGACCGATGTGAAAATGGAATCTCATTTGCCAAATGTCTTTCCGTGGGTACAGCATGATGATTACAGTCTGGTTGTTTCAACAGTTGTGTATGTCTGACAATGTCATCACTTACTGCTTGCCACAGGTCACATTGCTCTAAGGCATTATTTATTGTGTTATGTGGGCTAAGGCTTCCAGAGGACAAAGATGTTGCTAAAGCCACGATGCTCAAGGCAGGCAGACAAGGTAGATCACAAAGCAGGCACACGGTTTCAGCACCCATCACCTGCCTTTGTTTCCACTGGTGTGAATCCTTGTTCCCTCTCCACCTTCTTTTCTTTTATGGATGACTGCCTTGTATTAAAGGGCTGGTAAGCTCTTGCATTGACAGGCAGGGCTCTGGCAGGGGGAAACGCTGTTCATGCAGTTAAATAATCCCAGGACAGCTAGTGATTTAATAAGAAGCAAAGGATTGCAGAAAAATGAGACAAGGGGAAAAGCAAAAAGGCCTTGTAAGTGTTTAGCTAAAATGCTATGCAGTAGTAGGTGCTGAACCTGCTGGGAAAGGGTTAAGTGCATTTTACTGATTAATTGAGTGGTAGGGTTCATTAATCCACCTAGGCAGAAAGGATCCTACAGAAAAGAGGATGTAGAGTATGGACTGAGCAGCCCATCCTGGGCTTCAGATCAAATACTGGATTTGATCTGAAGTAGCCAGAACTCAGGAAAAGGAGGGAGGACTTAAATTTTACATGTCAACTGTGTTTATAAGCATGTTTAAGAATGCACAAGTGTCTGTAAATGTAGGTTTTAGAAATCCTGTATGCGGGATGCTTCAACAGCATGCCCAGTGATGCACAGACACACGTACACATGCAAACATACATAAGATATAAAGTTTCCTCTCCCTTAACAGGGGAGAAAGGCAGGGAAAGGAAGATACCTTTCCCAACTAGGAGCCAAGTTCCTAACAGCTTCCTGTCAACTGGAGCGAAGAACTCAGGAATAGTCCCATTAAATCACCTTGCTGACTTAGGCTTGCCATTCTCTCACACAGAAGTCAGCTGCTTCCCTCCAACTCTTTCTGCTCAACCCAGACTGGTTTGGGTTTTGTACCTAAATTGCCTATGCTCTAAAGCACCCACAAACTAGTCATTCCTGGACGACTCAGGGGGAAGATGGGGAGTAAACTTACTAGACTGATTTTCTAAATGCTATTCTCAGCTGTGAAGGTGGTTGAACTTTCTAATCTGCCAGATTAACTACTTCACTTAGTTACAATTATTTTTAAGTATTCAACGTGGTTAATCTAAAGATCTGTGAGCACAAAAATATTAGCATAATCTGCAGAAAAGCCATGATATTTTAACATATAAAATAAAAACCTAGCTTAAATAACAAGTTTCTACTCCTTCAGTAAACAGGACTAACCTTAAAGAAGGATGGCCTGTTATTCAGAATAGTTATTTTACCAAGGTGGAGGACAAGCAGTGAGTCTTTCTCAGGCAGTGAAATGGTGTAGTACTGACGACACTTTTCTTAAAAAGCCACCTACCAGTGTTTTCTCAGTCCTGTGTGCACATGAGGTCAGAGAAGAGGCCCTTTATGCTTCCTCACAAAATAAGGGCAAAAGAAAGTATTTAGCTTTCAGATGAGAGCTATGTTCCCTGTGTGAACAGATGTATGACATATAGTTGCCTGTGAGAGCCAAGGTCTGGAGCAGATGAATTGCAAAGACCCTCTGAAACCTCTGTTCTTAATGATACCATCTGTACATCCATGGCATAGGGTTCAGCAAGTCTGTATGTAGCAGAACATGTTAGTTATTTAATCATACATTAAAATCTTTGTCTCAGCAGCACTGTGAAAACTAATACTGGTTGCAAATCCCACTGAGTCAAGCCAAATCATGACAAAGCATTCTCACTCCCTCTGCAAATATATATATACACACACAAGCATACACACACATATGAATTGACTGTGGTGGTTTTGCTTTTAAATAACCCGTTTCTCAACAGAGGATCAGCACACTTAGTACTGAGGCTACATGTGCATCTAATTTCACAAATTATACAAGAGCATGTGAAAGAGCTCAAGTCCTTCTTACATAGCAAAAGGCTTCCTGTGCTCCTGTGAGTTCTGTATGAGTTGGCATAAAAAAAAAGTCTGCTGAGGAGGTAGGAAGGAAATGGAGCAATCAAGTGTGTAAGGAGTCACTGCTACCCATGGAGGCAAAAGTTATTCTGAAGCTGGCTGCAGTGAATCATACTGAACCCTCAAACTCTTTTTTTTTGTTGTTTTTGCCTGCCCCTGTCTTCAGAAAGATGCATTAGTTACAATTAGGAAAAGAAGTAAACAAATATTAGCTCCTACTGCTATGAAATCCTAATTGTATCAGACAGACAGCCTGGGATAAGGAAGGCCACCTCTGATGTCTTATCTGTGAGATATGAAGCTGTGCTGAAACTTTCCGAGGGAGTGCTGCATCATCATGACTACCTGACTTGGTATAATAGCAGGTCTGTGAGGATCAAAACAGTATGAGCTGTCTTCAGGCACTTAGTGAAGTTAGATGTCAAGATGGACTCTATAAAACAAGCCATGTTCTGGGATGCTTCTAGTGAGGATACAGCACTTCTCAAGTCTGGTGCTAACTGCAGACTGGCTTGAACAACTACAAGACCATTCACAAACTGGGCTGCTGTCTTAGGCAGCCAACCCTGGCGACTCCTGTGCCTGGTTCTGAGGCAAGACAAGGGAAGACACTCACCAGCTTCACTGCTTGCATTAGGACACACAACGGTCCTCCTGTGCCAGATTCATAATTCAGTCTGTTCTGCCTGGAACGGGAAGTACACCTTGCATCTATGACAGGCAGAATACCTAAAGACAAATACAGCTACATAGGTCAGGGAAGGCTTGTGTTCTCCCAAGGGAGAAGAGTTTTCTCACTCTTCTCCATCAACTACAAACTCAGGAGCTGCCAAGAGGCTCATTTCCAAAGAGAGGTGCTGCCAGAAAATCCAATCAACTATAGAACTTTTTCCTCCTAAACAGGCAAATGATAAAACTGTTACCCTGTGAAACGGCCAAATTCTCATGCTCACAAGGAAATTTCCTTTCCTGCTGCCCCCAACCACCTCACTGCAATTGGAATTTTAGTTTGCTTATTACCGTGGACTCAAATTACACCAGACGTTTAATTCCTCCTCACTCTAACTGGTATTTTGCTGTTCATGCAAGTCCCACTGTGTTTTACAAAACAGGCTTATTTTTACGTTATTTTTGTTACTTACTTGTAGCATAGTAGTACTGAAAATTTCTCCATCAACTCAGTTTTTGACTGTTAGACACTATACAATCACATGAAGAGGGACCACCTTCATAGCAAAGAATTACAGTCAAAACAGACAATGCAGACAAAGGGCAGAAAACCAAGAGAGAGGCAGAGAGAGTTTACTTGTCCAAGGTCAAAAGCAGAGCTGGTAATACAATCTTCCTATTCTTACTCCATTACACAAACCACTAGGCAAAAGTGTCTCCCTAGCCTCCTCTCTCACCAGTTCTTATCCAGCCTTTAAAAACCACCCAACTCTGCAGTGTGTAAACATCCCACAAATCAGTAACACATGTGGAGAGGTCAAATGCTACCCCGTGCAAAGGATGTGATGAACCTGTCCGGAAAAAGTGACTCAAGACACTTATGAGACATTGCATATTGTCATAGGACTGAAGTATAAAAATGGCTCGGTTTGTTCTGTAAGGCTAATCTGGCAAGCACTGAATGCTCCCCGCTCCTACTGAAAGAGGCTCTCATTCCCTACAGCACCCCAGCCTTGTATCAGGTTCTTTCTGTATCATTGAGTACTTTCACAGACATTAACAACTTATGCACACAATGTATTTCTGAAATAAAGACCATGTTTTTGTTCCTTCTTCGTGGGCACACTCCCCAGAGCAAATGATTCACGTCACTTGAATCTAAACACCTCTATCCATGTGAACAAGCATCTCTCTCTTCACTGGTTGCAGGAGGTAACAGAGAGGACCCATTGTTTTGCCCGCAGCATCCCTAGTCTTGCTTGAGTGTGCTTTTTGGCTGTTAAGGCAGGAGATTTGCTGAGTCAGGCAGCTCCCCCAGCTGCTCACCGGAAACACAGCTGTTATGCAAAAATAACCATGAAGGCAAGGACTTGCACTTTTTTAGAGAAAACAAAAAGAAAAACACATTGACTGGCAAACTCAACAACAGACTCCTGAAGCTATTTGATTAAATGCAATCCTACTTGATGCACTTCTCTTATTCTGGGCCAGAGTCTGTGCTGTGTACTGTCCTGCTCTTTTGAGGCTGTGTCTGGGCGACAGGACAGGAGCCAGAGCCATCTCCTCTCCTGATTTTCTTGAACCAAACTGGGAAACCTAAGCTCACAGTTTAATTAGGAAAGGACAGGGGAGGGTGTCAGGCAGGTGGAAAGCTAATAAGCACAACCACATATTGCAGCCCATTGCCTGTATCAGGTTATGGAACAATATCAAACCAGTGCTGAATAAGCTGCTGTTTCCTTGCGCCTGCGTCCATGGCGTCCCCAGTTGTGCAGTGGCACCTGTTCCTCTGAATGTGAGCACAAGCTGTTCCCTCGGCGCTCCAGCACATACGAGTCACGACTCCCGGATTCAGCAGCTACTTGGATAATGCCCCAACTTCTTAAAGGGCTCCAGCTTCATTGCTGCTGGTTCACTCAGTATCACCCCACACAGAAACAGCTCCAACAAAAGCTGAAGTCTGGGAGAAAGCAGAAAGCACAACGCAGCAACAGAAAATGGGGGAAGCTGAGAGCTCATGAGGAAAAAAAGGAATTGGCTTATTTAGGTAACCTGTGTAAGAACTGCGAAGGTTTATTGATCTTGAATGTAACCTGCACTGAGGCATTCACTACATGGCAGCGTTTATCAAGGTTCCCTAGGTTCCAAAAAGGGTAGCAGTTTACATGGAAATGCACAGCCCCCTCATCTGCCAGCTGGGTGAAGTGGGGGAAGGACAGGGGCTCACTGTGTCTTTCTTTAAAAGCCAGTGCGGGTAGTGCCCACAGTTTGGTTTCTACGTGGCATAAGCTGTAGATGCGCTAAACCCACCAAGCGCCTTGGTATTCAGGTAATAGATCTGCAAAGACACCATTCAAGCCCTGGGCATAGTGCTCACTTTGCCTCTAAATTGGCCGATGAAAGGTCAGTCTTGAACAACCTTAATCTCATTTCACCTCTCCCCAGACACTGAGAAGTGAGTTGCCCTTTCCCTCACCATAAGGCCAGGCTGCTACCCGGGGAACTTCACTTCACAGTCCCCATACCTTAATCAATTAACAGATTAATTCAGAGAGGCCCAAACTGACAGACAAACAACGAATGGCCTGTGACAAGCCCCAGAAAGCAACACGTTAATGACCCCAGAAATCAAAAGGAAGAGGATAATTAAACGTAGGCTGGGGAGGAGGGAGTAGACATGAGGCAAAAGAAAAAAAAAAGTTATAGTGATCAGATCCAAAATAGGCAGATAGGAGATATCAATTTGCATAAGAATTCTGCAAACAACAATAGGTGCCCAGAAATTCTATTTAAAGGCTGTAATATTAATTTAATGTGGAAAATATCTAATACAATTCCCAGAGAATTTTTCAATTAAATTAGCATGATGAGCTTTAATAGATATCTTAAGCAGAGAGCATGATTAACAGAAATACTGTATAAATTACACTTATATATTTTATAAAATCTGGCACACAGCCTTGCCATGCAGGGGTCCTTAATCTAAACTCTGGCATCCAGTAGTAACTGTATTTAAAAGAATTTCCATGCTCAGAGATGAACCATTTCCTCTTGGGTTTTTTATCCTTCCCATAGTCTGGACTAGTAGCAGTATGATTCCAAGGAACCAGAAAGAACTGACGATAGGAACTGTCTTGGGGCGGCTTTTTTCCCTGTTTGTACTACAGTGGCTAGGAAAACTGGGTCTGGTCTGTGCAGAGGACTTCAGAGTTGCTGCAATATACCTAATATATTATTCAGGCCCATCCCAACCATAGTCCCAGCACCATGAACAGAAAAACCAAGGTTCTGAGGATGGTAGAAATATAATCCCAGAACCCAACTCATTCCTCCACAGGTCAGTCTTAACTGACTTTCAGATTAGCTTCCCAGGTTGCATAATCCCAAACAAGCCCTGAACCATATGGAAATAAGCTGTTAAGTCAATATCCCATCTCTACTCGTATCACAAGTTCCCCTTCTCAATGTCAACTACCTCCCTGTTACCATCCATAGCTCACACAATTGCACTCTTATCCTGAAGAGCAGCCTTAGTGCCTACCATTTTGACCCGCTGTATACACCGATGCTTTAACACAGTGTTGGTGAGGCGTTCTTAAAAATCACACTGTATTTCTTCCCCCTACTTTTTCCACTAGTGCATAATAGGAAACAACACAGAGGTGCCTAGTTGCAAATGTGGCTATGCATTACATTTAGTGACTTTTAATTCAGGCAAGAATTGCAATAGTAGATGCAGTCTACATACGTGCAAGTGTGATGGGGGTATTGCATGCAGTCAGCATTGATTGCTCAGAAGTAGCTCTGCAGCGTGTCAGGAGAAAAACCATTGCTCTTGTGATTTCAGGTAGCTCAACACCATGCTAATTAGCAAGTGTTGTCATATAACTACATTACAGATTTTAAAATTCAGAATGCAGAGGTAGGAAGAATTTTGGTGGAAGCTCAAAGCATTAGCTGTTGCAATACAACCACTTTTAGAAGCTGGGTGTATCATACATCAGATGAGCTCAACACAGTTGTACCCTTGATCTAATGTTTTTTTAGGTTATACCCACACAGCAAGCTAAATTTTGTCATAGAGATACCACACATACATTTCATACTTCCTCCCACATAATCCACACAGAGATGTATTCAACAAGCTTTATAAATATTTGAATGAGAAGAGGATCTTGCAAATAAAATAGATCCTAGTTTTATTCTCAGCTTAACTACTATACAAGCCTGTTCTCCCTTTGAGCAATTACTAGACATAAATTTTCTGCAGCAGTGCCTTCTCAGCTTATTCCTAATTTTGGAAAATTGTGGGCCCAACTCTTCAATTTCTTAACAATTAACCCTTTCTGAAGAAAGGGGAAACTGATATGCTTTGAACAGCAGGAGCCAGTTCCCTCAAATTAAGCCTTCAAAAATGCTGACATCTTGAATTAGTGGTACTTTTGAGTATTAGAGACACAATGACCAGCTTTCTAATTTGTAAACCCAGTTCAATAAAATTCTACCAATTTCATAGTCATGAATTCTAATAAATATTTCTCAAAGGCACTTTAAGGTTGCTGGACAGCAGGTGTTAGTGAATGCTAGGTGTTATTTTTCTTGTGAAAATCCTATCAGCAACTCCATGCTGTGATATCCAGAAGAACAACTTCCAATGAAGAAAAATTGCTTGTCACTTGCTGCCTCAAGATGCAAGATAGTGACAGTTAAGCAGAAGCCATATTGCTGTGTTTTCTATTTCGTTCATAAAACACAAATAAAGTGCCCTGTAAAAATATGTGAGCTGAAGTGACAGGCATCTCTTGAATGCTTTTAATTGCTGCCAAAAATAGTCTGAAGCTTTCACCAAAGTTAACAAAGACAAAATTTCCATGGAAAGCATCAGTTCCGTGTGAAAAGAAGTTAGCTATTTCATCAGTTAAAATAAAAACAGCAATTACACACTTTACCTCTTCTGAAAATTCCATTTTACCTTAGAACAGAGAGATATACAGATAATACTGTGCTCACATCACTGGAGAATGCAAGAAGCTCAGCATGCCATCTTACTTATATCACTATATAGTAACATCACCCCCTGCCACTAGTAGGCAGATTTTAATCATCTTCTTTTCATTATTGTTACAATAGTGCCTAATAATGCCAGTCAAGGACTAGAATCTCACTTGCTAGACTCAGCATAAAGACAAAATGCTCCCAGCATGTTCAATAACAAACATCTTTAAAAGCATGCCTCCAGAGCTTCTAAAATCTTGTACCATTGATAAAAATTGAAGCTGAGTTAGCAGAAGACTTGCTCCCCAGTTACAAAAAATTAATCTTCCCTCATTATAAATTTAATCAGTACATGCTCCCCAGGCCAGACAAGAGGATCTCTCCCTGACTGTTTGAAGTCCTACGCAGTATAGTGTCAGCCATATACAACAGCTTTGGCCAAAGACATTAGTACCACTTTGAAGGCTCATCTCACCAGTGTTAGCAGATCAGAGTGTACCTCATGCTATAGCTAGGCAGAAAACAGTTTTCTTATCTCACAAAACTTGCAATTACCTTTCTCTTCCTCTCCTCATTTATCATCAGCTCTGAAAGGATGTATTTTTTGATCGTTTCCCACTCCTCCCATGAAACAGAAAGAGACTAAGATATCCAGGTACTCAAGGCACTCATGTGGAAAATTGTCACTGCCTGCTTCAGACCTGTGACCTGACCTAGATCTTTAACAGTGCAGGTAAATTCTCCCAACATGAGGCTACTATCATTATGAGATAATATTCTGGGACAGGTCTCTCCTGTTTTAGCTAGAAGGGTCTGGACCTGAGGGACTACCCTGACAGTGTTCGCCAAACACATTCTTGACAGAGATGACCCATTAATGGGTGTTTTCTGAAACAAAACTGTTAAAAAAAAAAAGCCCGAACATCCCGACCAGCTGTAGCCCAAAACCTGTATTTCCTGAACACTGACAGCTCCCAGTCAAGTCAATGAATTCACAAGATGTAGAAGATGCAGGATCAGGCTCCTTGTGGTTAAAATTATTATTTTTCCAGTTTTCTCTATGTAAGTTTTACTTCCCTAGTATCCAGAACAAACATACATCAGCATGAAAAGAACCCATTAATATGTCTAATGCTTTCCCCCTAAAACTACCATGATCTCACCACTTCCAAAGCCCAAAGGAAATTAAAGCACAGCTCAAGAGGACGGCGCTGAAGGATACAACTTAAAACCCAAGAAAGCTGGGAAATTTCTGTGCAAAGGCTGCAAATCTGGGCTTGGAAAAGAAAGAAGCTTACAATGAGCTGTAATAAAATTATTCCAGTCTGTAACCTGAAAAGAGAAAGCCTGCCATTCAGCAAACAGGAAATCCCAGAATTTATAGATGACCCTGTTACAAAGCAAATGTTTTGGAACAAACCGTTCTTTCCCTAGTGCCTGTTTTCCACTGCTTTCTCTCCTGCACTTTCCCCTATAATACAAGGGCCAGAGCAGCACCGTCTGGCTGTCGCTGGTAGTGGCACTCCTCTGGCCTACACCCATAAACACAAGATGAAATGAGTAACCTAACAAGGGACTCCGAGCCTGAAAGCACGTCTGGTTTTTTTCAACAGTATCAGTAAGCATAATAAAAGGTATTGCCATCTGCCTATTAAACTTGCCTTTTTTTGTTCCCATTGATCATTGTAACTGGAGTACAATTACTTTTCTACTAAAAAAATGAGGTTTAGAAAAGCTGGTGCATCGGTGTGCGACATGCAGAACTTCTGTCCTCAGCCAATGTTAAATTTCACGCACTCCTTGTACATGTGACAAAGGTGACTGCACCAAGAAAAAAAAAAAAAAAGAAAAAGAAAAAACAATTAAAACAACTTTACCAGCTTCCCTGCTTTTCTTGTGCTCATTATGTTTCAAAGACTCAAAGGCACTGGCAAGACAGCAGATGCAAAAGAAAAAGGGGGAGCTCTCATCAGAGTAACCAAGGTGGTCAGGAAGGAGAAATGCAGCTGGGTGCCAGTCTAAGAACAAGACAAGAAAAGGAGGAGGCACTCATCTGCCCTCTTATTTCTACACACACACACCCCGTTCTCACTCCTTTGGGAGAAAGACACACGAAGTCAGGAAATGCTGGTAAGAGCCATGAAGCACATCCCACTCAACCTTTGGTGTCCATGTCCCCACTCTAGTGAGATCAGCATCATCCAGAGGTTTGCAGGACAGCTGGAGTAGCACTCCAGTATTGCAAAGTGCCATGTCCTGCCTTGGGAACTCTCCTTCCTTGCTAGTCTTAATTCAGCAGCTGGCAGGGCTGACAGTCTTCGCTGCTGACACAGCAAGCATGTGCCCACACTTGTTTCAAGCAACAGGGTCATATGGTGGAGACTTTCTGTGGTATCTGTGGTTTTACAAAAGAATAGGTGTGCCAAGGAGGGCCGGGCTCAGCTAAACCTGAGAAATCAAAGCACATGCTCCCAAAGGACAGTGTTCACTCTTCACTCAGCACAACCTAAGGATTTAACTCCTGACAATATGGAAACCACTTATCAGAGAGAATCTTTCTTTTCTGTTCCTTTTCTTTCTCTCATCCTATGCAGGACTGTTTAAAGTAACAAATGGAACTTGAAAAAAAATCATTTTTTCTCCGCAGCTATCAAATTGTCTGGATTCCTACACACGCTAAAAAACAGATATTGAATATATCTGTCCTCAGCAAATTTACTCTGTAGCATAAAGCATTCCCCACAGGAAGTCTGTGAGGCTCAATCACTATGACACAGTCAAGGGAAATTTAGGCAGTCAAGGAAAATTTAGACTGATGTTTGAGAAGCCAGGACAAAAAGGATCAGCCTTTTTCAGGATGAAGAAAAGGTGCCTCAGCTAAGTGGGGCTGGCAGACCAGCGCTGAAATACTCTTCAGATATGCAATTACAGTTATCCCTAGGGGTTTTGCTTTTGTGTTGTTGTTTTTTAAAATCCTTCTCCAGAGTCAACAATTTGCCTGAATCGCTTCTTATTCATTTCATCTTCATGACTTCTGAAGGTATCTAATGAGGCACTTTGAAGTTTGACTGAAAACAAA
>VYZV01000559.1:38113-56775 GCA_013401275.1 Pandion haliaetus | reverse complement strand
AAAGTTACCACCCTGAGATGACATTAAATCTTTCTCCTGAAACTATAATCTTCAGGATTACAGCTCAGCTTTGTTTTATTTTAACACTGTGCTATCTTTGCATTAATGGGCTTTGTCCTCACTATGTTAAAGTATCTTGGGAACCAAAATCCAAAATGTGGCACCTATGATATGGTTATGCAGGCTTGATTGGCTGTATATAGAGTCAGGGATGGATCTGAAATTTATAATTTGAGGTAGGCATTTTGTTATTTCAGGTTTTGTTTAGAACAATGTCTTAGCCTAGTTAGTTCTTAAAACAGTGTGGGTGTTTTGTGCGTAATTTACAGTCAAGAAAATCTGAAGTCACTCATTTTTTTTCAGTAGAAAGCTTTAAATTTACAGTAGTTTGAGTGTACAATCTGGCCTCACATCTCTTAGCCAAGCCCACATATAAACACTGATAAAGCTACAGAAGCAAACACAATTAAAAATACTATTTAACTTTATTTCCTGACTCCCTCCTGAATATCCGTCCACAAAGACACATACTTTTGAGTATTTTTTTTTTTTTAAAGAAGAAATAAAAGAAGTGGAAAGACTGTGGAGATGTGGCCAGTCTCTGCTAAGGCTGCAGCTTGCCAGATCAATCAGCTTTGTGATTATTGCCATCAGTTGAAGAATTTCTTTCTTCATTTTAAGGAGAAAAAACCAAAAAAAGCTTTTCTATTTTTGAAGAAAGCTATCAACATTTTGTGACACAAAAACACTTGAGCTGTCTTCTGATGGGCCCAATTGTACTGTGAGCTAGTTCTTCCTGAAGGGAGTCTGCAGGCTTCAGCCAGTTTATTCAATCATCTGTGCAAAGATTGATAATGTAGATGTGAGTAAGAGGCTGGAATTGTCAGCCTGTCTGAACGCTGACAGCTACGGACAGATTTTCAAAGCAGCTCAGCTCCGACATATAAATGGCCACCCCTTAGAAACTGCCTTGCGCAGAAGAGCCCATCAGCACGTTGTCTGTCGAGCAGTTGTTGAAAGCCAGCCGCACAGTGAGCACGCGGAGGTGGTCGGCCTGCCCGGCGGGAATCCGCTTCAGCTAGCACCTGGTATGGTGCCATCAGCCCACCTGTTACAAAAGGAGTTGGTTTTTCACTTTATACCTTGCTAAAGCCAAGTCGGAGGAAGGCAGCGAGTCTTGCAGCAATCAGAGTGTCCACATTGTTTCAAAATATGGGCAGGAATGGTAACAACTTATCTCACTATTTGCTTATGTTTTTCCTTCTGCAACCACACACAGAAGTTAAGTTTGTAAACTTTTCTGAGAGCCACACCTGCTGCTGTTTTAACTGACTGAAGTTCGATGGAAGCAAGAAGAGAACTGGTGGTGGGACACTCTTCCATGCATCACCTCAACGTGTGTCCAGTCCGACACATGTATGGGACAAAATTTGATTTAGGTTCCTAGAGCTGACACTTCTGCCCTTCTGCAAAGCAAGAGTTTGAAAGGGTCCCTCTTCGGCAGCACCTTCTCTTCTTGTTTAAGACCAAAATTTCTGGATTCTTGTATAGCACTTTCTGACCAAAAAAAAAGGTTCACTTCAGAATAGGTCTCATATAGAGGCTGACAGTTAGTTTGCCAGGAACTGGGAGTTTTAGTCAGTGCTGTGTGGTTTCTGTAAGCAGTTTTGATGTGAACAGCAACACACGTAACTAGTGAGTCACATAATGAAGCTTCAGTGCTTGAAGGCAAGGAGGGCACAGCAAGCCACACCTTTGACATTTTGCCCATACCTCTCTGCTACTCGCACCAAAACATCAATAGCTGTGCAGTTACTGTTTGGAAAGATTTTCATAACTTCATGATGCACCAACATAGTATTTGAGACAGCCTGTACCTAGACAGCACATACCCTTCATTCCCCAATGGCAAATTCAAAACAACTGCCTGCAACCACTATTCACCTTCAAGTTTCTCTCCAAATTTGTCAACTCTGAGGGAGCTGTACAGCATTTAGCACAAATCTTATTGATATTAAAACATCTTTCAAGATATATAGGCCATATTACTGAGAGATGGAATAGGGACAAATGAAAAAAATCATGAAGTAATTGTTTGCAAATGTGCACAAAGATAACTTGCTTTATGACAGCTCTCTCTTACCTGAAAGTAGCATTCTGGGGAGAGAAAAGTTCTTTCTTCTCCATGGCTTTGCTTTTCAAACACATAAATATAAGCTACGAATTCATTATTCTGACGTTGATAAGTAAGAAAAAAACCTACCAGCTTATTTGTGTGCTTTAGATAGCTAATTTTGCTCCAACAGTCTGCTAGAGAAGTAGCTATTTCATTTTCACAGCTGTTAGAGCCTGTTCTAAAACACACATACACTGAACTCTCCTTTGGGAGTTTTGTTACTATTTAACCTTAGATTAGAAGGAAGCTTTTTAACAAGTATTTCTGAACTAAACCCTGTCTGTCCCTTGCGTATTTAAAATAGAGCAACTGATAACAACACTCACCACACTGCAATGCAACTTCAGTGAAAAGAACAATTGCTCCAGTACTGCTGCAGAACTCAGCACAACACTGCATTATGAATTAAGAAACCACATAATAATATTCTCTCTGTTGGGTAAAGATGTACTCCAAGCCCTACTTAAGTCTGAAGTGGATGATGGGGTTTGGTGGACAAGTATCACATGACTGTTAGGAGGTCTACTTTCAAGGGGGGTGAAATGTAGAAGACAGAATAGGTAGGCAGTGGACTTGCTTGCTACATTTGTGAAGCAGCAGCCATTTAATGATCTATCCTAGTTAGGAGCAGCTAAATAGCAGGCTTTAGATCCAAGAAACTAAATCATTCATAGAGGAAATTCATATTTCAATTGAGTTATTGCAATAAATAACAAATGGGAACTTAAAAAGCTGACTGTACTGTTGAAGCCCAAGTCAGAGATGAGACAGAAACCTCTATGAGTGGGTAAGAGTGAAAAAACTCCTTTGTATGTTGATTTAAGCTCTAGAAACAACATGTATATTGACTTGGAAGCTTAAAACCAGAAGTCTGTTATGAAGACATACTATTTTTTCTCTTCTTTGCCCTGTTACCAGAGATGCCTATTCAATTCGATACCTCTGCTGCTACTTTGTAAATTTAATGAAGTGGCAAAAGAATCCCAGCTATCAGCCTAAAAAGATTTGGGTAACCAACAGCATCTTCTGTTAATATAAATAAAGCCTAGATCTGCATAAAATCATAGCCTTCAAACATTTTCTCTGGTAAAAGATAAAACTAAGATAGTCGTACTTCCCTCAGGCCCATTTTAATTAGGCAAGAATCCTCAAGGATAAATGAACAAACTCAGCTCAGCTTGGAGTAGCTTTTTAATTACACAGTGAACTCCATCGATAGGTGGGAAATCTCCTTATATCTAGTGAGACACTTGCAGAGGCATTCTTGGTGGATCACAGCATTGGTCAGAAGAGGTTCCTGAGACCTTGCAAGAGATTCATATAGAACTGAAGTACATCTTCAAGTCATAACCCATATTCAAAGCATCACAAGATCGACCCATCAGCAGAACCTGAATTCTCAGATGCACTCTTCCTCGCATTTTCTTTTAGTATAGCTGAGAGAAGACTCCCAAAGATCTGAATGTACAGCTGCATGGCAACTACAACTTCCTGTTTATACTGAACATAGGCAAACTGTGACCTAACATCAACCATATACGGTGGTATGTACTTCAGGGAGACTATTAAAATAAATACAAATGCGCACAACAATGACATCCTTAATTCCATGGCATTCGAAACTCCACTTGCATCTCTGTGCTAGTAACTGAGAACTTGCAGATACATTAATCATGAAAACTGTACATGATGCCTTTCTTCATGCATTTTGTTGGCACTGTCTTCAAGATAACCGAATGCATTTGGCCTTATTTTCACCCACAGCTGCACTGATTTAAGCAAAGAGTGACTTCAAACCCATTAGTCAAATGCTGGCAAAAGTCTGTAAGATATGTTTACTTTGGTTAGCTAACATGGACTGGGAATACACAATAAACCAAAGCTTAACATGAGTAAGACCCTCTTAAATGGAAATAAAGTTGTCTGCACTGTGAATGCTTAAGTAAAGCTAGTTTAAAATTCTGCTCCAATTGAATCAGCCTCACTTTCCCATCTAGATGAGGCCCCTGTTTCAAAGGCACTCTTTTTGCCTGTCAAGTGCAAGGTAGTTTTGTGCGTTGGGAAAAATTCTGTTGAGCAGTTCTGAGACAACTGCAGGCCACTAGATACTTTGGGGAAAAGACCTGTTAAATACCCCCCAAAAAAACCTAACCTTTGTGTTCTGTTTAAAAAACAAACAAACAAACAAACAAACAAAAACAAAAACAAAAAAACCAGTTTCTAAACTGTAGATGAACTTCTTATCTGGTAAATCTCAAAATCTATGAATTGGCTTGGAAAACAGCAGTGCAGGGGAGGAAGACATTATAAATCATCTAGAAGAAATACAGACTCTGAGTCCATCTCATTCTTGCTGGGCAGAGCACATACAAGTTTTTCTGACTATTGAGTAACGCCGGGTTTTTTTTACTTTTATATAGGCAATCACCACTGTGTGTACTATACCAGTCTAGTATCACCGGAGTGGAGTTGCAAGGGAAGGGGGTGGGCAGAGAGAAAGAAGCTGCCAGCATTGGGCTGCAGCTCAGCCAATGCTTGCTCGCAGGTATAAACATTACATGCTGTATCAGCAAAGCTGTAGCGAGTGAGCCATAAACCTCCCAGGACGGGCTTTACAGGGAAGGCTGACAATGCAAGTTCAGAGTCGGTGTGTTATTTGGAGACATCCTGAGCAGCTAAAAATACACAGCAGCCTTTAAGAAGAAAGCAAAAGGGAAGTATCTTCCTCTTTCCAGTGCAAAGGGGCAGGGGGGAAAGGAAGGAAAGAAACATTATCAAAAAACACATGGAACATCTAGCTTGGGGAAATCCTACATGTGTGTATGTAAGCAGGTAAGCCACTTGTGCTGCCAGTTGTGGCAGTAAGATCCTGACACTTGAAATGACTTTAAATGTGGAAAAGACTGTAGCCAGGGTCTTGCTCTAATCATCATTGTACTGTCACCTTTAATAACTTGTCTCTGCTTGAGCAGATCCAGCACTCACATAGCAGCTATTAAAACTAAATTGCTTTCATTAATAGAACTTCCACGTTCCTTCTGTGAATGTATCCCTATGTCCTCTATGAACGAACACTGAGCTTTACCATAAGAACTGACAGCAGAAAACTATCCCCATTTTAAAAGGTGTGACAGATGCAAGAGACTCACAATGTTGCGGCTAGAACAAGTCATCAGCAGTGCTAGCTCATGTTTCATCATACCATGTTCCTCCCATAAGTTGCCAGTATTTTACCAAGACCTGAGTATGTTACTTGGCAAAAAAAGAGCAAAGCAGTTATGAAGGCAAGAACTTCAAAATGGCTCTTAAAACTGTGGCCACATTTTCAAAAAATTCTCCTCTTGGTAGGACCCATTCAGAAAAACTGTTGGCAAAGGGCAGTTTTGCAAGCAGCCTGTGCAACTTCAAAAACCTGCTCTAAGAGGCACCTAGGGACTAGAAACACTCTATAATAGAAGAAACGACTGGCATAGTGTTTACTGCTGCTAGTGATGAAGGAGCCAGAGAAAACCCACCTTAACTTTCAGATTCCATTTTGAATCCACAGGACTGCACCTAGGGATTTTCTTTAACCTGTAAATGAAGTGAAGCTGATCTGCAGTCACTGAAACAAACCTGGAATCTATAAAGCTAACTGTCTATCTAGCAAGATATAGATAATGAAATGCAAACTGCTAATTTTCAAAAGAGAAGCATCCATTAGGATGAATGTTCAATCATTCATTAAAACAAGAAAGGTACAAGTAGGATCAGCTGGTATTAGTTACAAGGGTTAAATTGCCTGTAGTGTCAGATGCCCTTTGGAAAAGTATTTCTAGTTCCATCTGATTAAATAGGAGCTACATTTTCTAACCTTCTTGCTCCAACACTGATACACTATGAAGCTGCCCAAAGAAGACTTTCTGCTAGAACCGCCCAGTGTAAGACCTCAGTCACTCTGGGAACTCAGGTCAGGACTCAGAAAAGCTTTTTTTCTCCTGTTACCTGAATGAGAAGCACTCTGATCAGTAGTAAAGGGCAGGGGAGATGTCACAGGTGCCATTTCATATTCAATGTCTGTGAATATCTCAGAATGATACTGTGAGACTAGACCTTGATTATATCTAATGATTAAGTGAGTTTATGTAAATTCAGACTAAATTATCTGCACTATTTCAAAAGGTCCTACAATGTAGGATGAAGGTACTGAATAACTAGGCTACAAACATAACCAAGTAAATGGAGTTAGTAATTCCACTGAGCAGAGATTCTGCAGTGCCATAACTACTACAGAGAGACAAACTGCAATCTTGATATAAAAGGTAATTTAGAATGTGGCTCATGTTGTAACATTGTCCTGGAAATAAGTTTAGACCAGTTCCTAGTGCCGGGAGGAATTGCTGCCTCTGCCATAGATGTTATGTGACCCTGAATAAATTACTCAGACTTCCAGTTTATCAGCCTATACCATAAGGATGACATGAATCTCAAAGGTGTTTAAAGAATTAACTCCTTAATGTTTGTAAAATTATTTGAGATCCCTTTCTAGACAGTGATGTAGAAGGGCAGACTTATTACTGCAGTCATTATGGCTTTCAATAGATTTTAACTATGATAAAGAAAGCTCCTGCAGGAATGCACTGCTAGGAAACTTAACGCAGCTGTTAATCCTGGAAGGCTCCGATTTGCAGAAGTAAGTCCAGAACGTGCAAAGAGTTGGTCTGTGAATAAAAATGACCTTTTACACACATTCTTAAGCTTTTACTACTGTAAAACTATGGAGCATCACATATATTTCAAGTATAAAAGGAGTACTCATACTCCCATATGGCCCACAGGCCACTCCGCCAATTTGTCAGGCTCAGAAACGAGGAAAAATGAGTTCTAAGAAAGCAAAAAGAAGGCTAACTGGCAAGCAGGGCTAAGGAAGGACCCAGAATTTGGAGTGTAGAGGTTTTTGCACAACAAGACTGGGATGCCTTAGTAGAGGAAGCATGTGTATATAGCTAGCAAAAGGTGAGAGGCCTCCATTTTCAGAAGCAATAAATTTAATGAAGATCCAAACTGACAGTCTGAATATGTATCTATCTTCGCCTTTTCTCCTTTCTGCCTGTATCATTTCCTTGGGGAAGATTTCAGTTCTTGTTCACCTCTGTTGTGATTCCCTTGAAGTCTCAGCTGTTCCAGGGAAAGTAAATAGAATTTAAAATTAATTATCAATTAAAATGAGGTTAATCAGCACCAGGCTTGTCATCTATTATCCTTGTAAGTGAGACAGCCCTGTCCTCCTGCAAAACCCCTACAAGGAACAAGGCCAGCAAGACTCAGCAACAAAGCCTGTTCCCTTGTGACCTTTGCTACGTTTAGGAAGAACAGCTAAAATAAGCTCTAATCCTCAGCCAGGCCAAACACTGTTGAGAACAACTATATTTAACCCTTTTGGTGCACTGTGTATGCAAAGTGGACAGCAGAACGTGTTTATTATCCTATACCACTTGTTGCTATGTTAGTTACAGTATATTCACTGAATATGGCCTTCCACCATCCTAGCAGGGAAGCAGTTAACTTCTCCAAAACCCTTAGCCATTACATCGGAACACGTCATACTCTGGATTTTTTGGTCCTAAGGGGATATGCTGGCTTGCACAATCATTTACACAAGGCCTTTGTTTCAAATGCCTTCCACATTTACTGTGGTGATCACCTCATTCACATGAACAGGACTACACAGGCAATTTGCAAGAAAGCCAAAGACTCTGAATACACTTACCTGCAATTTTAAATTATTAGAGAAGCAAGAAATCTCACCACTGACACATGCAATCTATGAAATGTAACGCTTTCCCAGACATATAGCAGATATACAGCATGCCTGAGCTCTGGCCGGTGCAATCACTTATCTGCCTTTATACCCAAGAAATCTTTTAAGGAACCACTTAATTTTTACCTCTCAGTTTCCCTATCCCTAAAGTGGGAAAGTATTTAGCAAGGTAAAAAAATAAAATAATTACGTAATTAAAGAGGAAGTATCTGTGAATGCAGGATATACCTGTGTCTCAGAATTCAGGTGTATACATATTTCTATTAACCAGGGGGTAGACACAGACATGTGACAGGATGCCTTGTGTACTGCTAGTGCTGCTTCAGAAGCATCCTTGTCTAATAATCCCTGTGAGTCCCCAAAGTTTTTCTTAGAATTTTATTGCTTGCTACAAACATAGAGAAGGAGACTTTCAGAGGCACAAGTGAGAGTTGAAAGAACTCAAATCCTACTGAGTTGAAAAGACAACACGAGCACTTTGCTCCCCTTTGCATGTTTAAAATCTCCCAGAATCAGGTTTGGACCTTGGACCTTTAACACTGGATTAGAAAAGAACACTGATTTTTCTGAATCTGAGCATTGCGTGCTCTTTCTTGCATTCAAAACCATCAAACAGAACACAAAGATATATGTCCCTTCTTTAGCATCTCTTTGACCTCCATTTTCATCTGGTTTTTTCTGTTCCTATTTTAAAATAATTCAGTAGTGAGTGTGTGTGTGTGTGCATGCACTAAACTTTACTCTCAAAATACATATTTTAAAAAAAAACAAACCACAAGAACAATTTGTTCCAATCTGCTTCTGCAAGTTGTTAAGAGGGAAGCTCAGCTGTCGCTGCCCTAATGTGCTTTATGCAAAGAGTTTCCTGCCAAGAACTGCCACAGAGCTCCAGCCTTTGCCTTTTGCTAAGGCTTGCTGTGGATCTTGAAATAAATGGAGTTCATCTATATGATCTGGAGAACAGCAAAAGCAATAGATTCCACGACTGGAAAACCTTGATACTCAGCTATGCAAAGGTGGACCTGGCCCCTATCTGTGAATAGGAGATGCTACAGAGAAGCCCTGAGGAACAGAGTATGAATGGAGAGGGTACACAACAGATCGGGTATGCAACAGACACGGAGCCAATTAACAGGATGGGAAAGCAACAAGTTCTCTAGATTCCTTCAGTACAGTCCTTTGACCCTGATGTAAAGATGGCAAAGACAGAAAAGAAAGAAAGCAAATATGGCTGTGGTGAGGCTTCTTTGAGAACCAAACCTGTGTGAAGCCTCACACGAAAATGTGTTTGCCTGCTGCAATTTTTTCTCTAATGGAGACCTTTGATGCGACATAGATATCTATATATGACTATTGGAAAATAGCCTTGCTGTTTGGCTAAATTTTGTTAAAAGAAATCTTTTCTTTAAGGGAAGCCTTGGCATGGTAACACAGGGTTACATGGTAGGAAAGGAAAGAATTGGACTTTGCAGGGATTTACAGCAAAGAAATGCTGGAGTGGCCAGGATATCAGCATCAATGGTTTCCCACAGGCAGGTTACTCAACTAACAGATTCCAATCTAAGATCAGTTCACGAGTAAGTTTTGCCGGTGCCTCAGTGCGACATGTAAAGTATGTTGTTTCATGAATTTCTGCTGAAGATCCTCTCTTTTTACAATTCTTTCACTGAGGAGGTGCTATCATGGCCAGTGGGCCCCACCTGGCTGTCTCACTGGAGTCAGAGCTGTACACTGCTTCTTTGTAGAGCGGGCCTTAGTAAAATCATGTGGTAAAAGTTAATTTAGTATCTCTCTTCCAGGAGAACAGCAAGATGTGGAAACAGGTCTATATTGGAGAGTAGTCTACTCAATATCAGCAACAGACGTCACATTCATTACCTTCTGGGCACCCAAAAGTGGATCTTAAAATGTGCCTTCAGAGGCAGACACATATAACCACCTTCTAAAGATCTCAGCTAACCACCACTGCTCTGGGAAACACAAGGGCTGGGAGGCAGATGTGCACTCTTGGAATCCCACTGTGACTTGGATTTCTGTATCCAGTTACTGTCTCAACAAAGACATTTGTAAAACGAAGCTGTCTTCACCCTCCCCCTTCTCTCTTGCTGCATAACTGGTATCTATTTTTGGTTGGGTTTTTTTCAAGTGTTCCACTTAGAACATTTTGCTGTGTTCTTTGACACAGTGCTTGAAACCTCTGTACTCAGGATGCGGGCGGTGTATACCTGACTTCCTTCATGGAAAGCTGGAATCAGAAAGGGGTTCTCCTTGACTTACAAATTGCAATCTTTTAAGTCTTATTAAACTGAGTAAAAGCAGGGGAGAAAACAGCTGCTGATCTGGATGCTTTTATTTTGTGTAATCTTTTGCACATACCAAATATTACATTGCTTTATTTATTCTAGGCTAGTTAAAATGGTAACATTCCTACCCACCTATGCATGTGTGCACATACACAGAATACCGGAGATCTATATTAACTGTTCCTGAACAGAAACAGTCAGTTATACTTCAGTATTGGTACAATAGCACTTACAGTACAGACTGGATACACATATTACTCTTCTACAAGGAAAAATCACACCCTTATTCAATCAGTTTTACACACAGAAAACCTCCATGCAGACAAAGCCCAGGGAGCAGAACGGAGTTGAGGGACCCTGCTTGCCTCTCCCTCCATCACCCTGGGGTGATGCTGCGGGCTGTGGCTGTGATGAGGTGTGGGATGCCCTCTAGCGATGCAATGTTCCTATCTCTGGAAATACATTTTTGCTTCCCGTGTGGCTTTTGAGGTCTCTGGACAAAACAGCAGCTTGTGGCCTAAGCAAGGCAAAGCAGTTAAAAGCATTAGTGATAATACCACCACATCCTCAGCCTTGGGGAAAAAGAGGCACTGTGTCTATGTCACTTGGCTGTTGCAAGTCCTGCTTTTCCGACAGGACTGCATGGGCAGGGGTTGGCAGCCTGCAGAAGGAGCCTTACACACAGCACCTCTGTCAGAAGGAATATTTCTGTGACAGCTACCTAGTAGGAAGAAGGGAGACCAAGGAAAAGGTGGCCCGAGTCCTCTTAACCTTTGTGTAATGACTGTCTCTGGCAGCAAGTCGTGTCTGGGAAGGTGGATTTTAAGATGGGCCTCTAACAAGCAAGAATGTAAGAGCAGAAGAATTAGGTACAGGTAAGAAGGCTGTAGACAGTGTTACGAGAGAGGAAGCAGTGACCCAGTGCTTGACTGGTCAGTGGGAGCATAGGCTCTAACTTCAAATCAGTCTTTAGTCGTTGGGGAATATATGTACACAAGGCTGTAACTTCTATTTGTTTATCATGCCTTTGATTTCCATTAGACAGGTGATATTTACATGCACTGACAACTGCCAGTCTAAAGACTTGGCTCATGTTGAAACCCATTTTCCCACTTCTCATGAACCCCATGATCAGACCCCCCAGGGCCTGGAAAAGCAGTGGTAATTAGGACAAGCCTCTTATCGTTCTGCAGGCACAGAATGCAAGCAGCATTGATATATAATGGAAAGCGAGTATGAAGCATACTCCAGAGACTTTTTGTAGCATACTTACATCTGTGAGGATGCCGTCATTTCCCAGCAGCTAAGCAGGTATTCTTCAACAGACTCCCCTAAGGATACTAAGGCACTCCCAAACTGAACTGTTGCTGTCAGTACCAACTTTAGTAAATTCTAACTTCTTCTAATTGTTAAGGATCACAGAGTACTTGCCATACTGGAAGTGTTTACTCAGGTAAACCTGGCCAAATTAGAGTTAGTGTACCTATCTTCATGTTCAGCTGAATATTTTCTTTTCAAGAGGTTTTAGAGCAGCTTAGAAGAGCCAAGACCAAGGGGGATGGAGTGCACCTTTGTATGACTGGATCTGCTCCATCACAATTATTCGATTCCACAAGAGGTCACTAACAATCTGTGCCCTGCGCCTCTGCCAGGACACAGCAGAGAGCGGCCGCTGCCTCTTCTTTGGCACCAGAAGAAGCATCATGGTGCCAGACACAAAACAGAAGATCACTTCCTGAAAGGCAAGCTATAGCCAAGTGTCCAGCTGCACTGCCTTCACATGAAAAACATGTAGCATTAGAAAAGCACTGTGGAAGATGGCAATTAAAGCTCATCTACACACTAACTAGGATTAAGTCAGTTTTAAGATACTACAGCCAAAGGAGATAGGTACACACAGACTTGCATTGAAATAATTGTCAGAATAAATCAAAACAGATTTTTGTTAATTTAGTTTAAGGTGTAAGCAGACAAGCCCTTGCTTTTGGAACCACAGTAGAAGAAACAAATTAAACTTGCCTCCAAGTAAGATAAGCTGTAAATATTTTGATGTGCTCAGGATCCCACTAAACTAGGAGATGTGAAATCCATCAAGCAAACTCTCTTACATCATACAAATAATGGCAAAAAACTTGGTGACATTCATCATTTACTTTTAAAATGTCAAACAAGAGTGCAAGACTGATAGCCCAGCAACGCTGCTGCTGTCAGCAACTCATTTAATCAATAGAGATGTTAATTCAAATAATGTCCTGGACTCCATTTAATTTTGATTACATCATTGTTTTTTCTCAGTCAAATTGTACACTGCTCAGGTTTACAAATAAGTGCTTTGTATTTGATACTGTCTTTCTCCATCTTGAATCTTCTTCTCTGCCACTTACACTTTTGCTTAGCGTACATATTATTCGGCTGAGAATTGAAAAGCTAAAAGCCCATCTGCTCTGATATTGAAGATCCAACAGTACATTTAATTTTTAATAGCCATTTGCCCCAGATTCTTGGTTAAGATTCTGCCCACGGATAATATTCACAGCATGCTAGTTCCATTGTCACCTTCTTTCCTCTAGACATTGGTGCATTTCAGTGACACTATCAAATATAAAATACTGCTATTCTTGACGTATCTTCTGTTCTTTTTCTTTCAGGTCTTTTGATCGTCTACTATTTACATAGCTTCCTTACTTTAACACCAATAATCCAAGCTAAACTACAGTGCAAGCCAATAGGGAAAATAGCTCTAGACCTTGTATGATAAGAAAAAAATAAATTATTTGGTATTTTAGCTGTTCAGCAGCTTATGTAAAAGCAAATAAAACAAAGTTCCTCATTATTTGAAGCATAGCAGGTAACTCCTTTCAGGAGGCAAGTTGCAGGTTATTGCTAGAGAAATGATAACTCTTCTTTAAGGGTCAGCAGCTCTTTTAGGGCCCTTCCCACCCCTCTCCACCTTCCACAAAGTGGATTTTAAAACAAGAGATATAAATATCCAGTAATTTTTCTTGTTTGTATGAGTAAAATTGTCCTCCAACATAAACACACAGATATGCTAAATACAAGTTGAATGTGGCCAGAAGGGATGAAAAACAAAGAAAGAATTAAAATAAAAGCAAATGGAAAAATGGGAAACTAGCAAATATAACTTTTAAATAACTCCTGTGGTGATTGCAGGGCTTGAAAACTACTTGAATACAGCCAGAAAGTTTACCACCTCTGAAAAAGCAGTCTTGTAAAACCCAGGTCTGGTAGTTTTTTAATAGCAGATTGCCGAGTTTTTAAAATATCAGTTCGGTAACTAAAAGTCCAGGGTTTTTATGTAGGAGCAGATTAAGAGCATTTCTATACTTGCTGCTTTGCTTCCAAAGCCAGAATGACAACCCTGTCAAAAACAGGTCCTATTGGAACAATCTTCCTAGGTTTCACATGAACTTAGAAATTTATATCTGTTTATGTTAATATTTTGTTAATAATTTCTCAGTTTTACTAAAGACACATAAAATTTATACATGATTTCCCAACACACGTGAATGTGCGGAAGTGGTCCCAAGGCTGAAATTCTGTATAACTACCTTTGTGGCAGAGTTCATCCTTCTTACCCAGGTACTATAACTGATTTCTTACATGTGTCTTACATCTGAGCTTGTCAGCACTTCATTATATCCTAGAGAACCGGCTCATCTGTCCTGACAAACTACTGATCCCCATGTTGCTGTTCTTATTAGGACATGGAACACTTGTGGCTTAACATTATATAATCAGTAATGCAACAGCAAGTCAGCTCAGGATGGATTGCAGCCTCCTGTAAGCCAGAGCTGTGCCATCTAAATGGAGCGTGAGTTTGGTCTCTGCAGCCACCTTCAGCATTCCTGAATAAGAGTAGCAGCTGGGACCTGAACATTCAGTTTAGGCAATGCTCACCTAGCCAGGGAAACACACTCACCAACCATCAGGCTGGAAACTGTATTCACGCAGATACTTAGGTACATTGCCTCTCATGTTTAAAACATTCAGTCTCACCACAGTTCACGTAGTTTAAGGCCAGTATATACCTTTAAGTAGCTTTATCTGACCTTTTAAAGCCAGACAGTTATATTTCAGCCACTCACCTTATATTTGATCCTAGTAACTTGTGTTTGGCTAACACATGTATTTCCAGAAAGGCTTGTTGTTTAGATTCCTAACAAAGTGCCAGCTTTGGGATCTTGAAAATGAGTACAAGACAACTTCATTTGAACAATGGTAAATTTTCAGTGGCTGTAACAATGCAGTTTAAAATATATGTGCCATTTTGCAGAATTATTCTGGTTTGTTTTGTCTAAGCTTTTCAACAGTAATGATTTTACTTCACTTTTGGCGGAGTTTTGTACGACATGTAGAGACAGGGTCAATCTGTTCATTACAAATGGTTCAGTTTTAATTAGACACAGTAAAGCATTCAGTCCAGGGCAGGACTACTTAAATTATTAATTGCTAAATATATTTTCTCCCATTCACCCTTTTTTTTAAACATTTAGTAATTTAGTTTTTAACAATGTCATGCCACTGCCACTATGGGCACGCCACTTTTCCATTTTCATAATAAACGGACCCACCCTTTGCTCGAAAAACTGCTCCCTGTAATGGCATATTTTCTGTGCCCCTCTCTTCCATGGAAGCACTGAGAGCATAGGGAGGATCTGTATGTTTGGGTTTGGATGTTATGACTTAACTGGGAAAAAAGGAAGTGGACATTCCTCCTTTGTGTGAAATTGTCTAGGCAGGCCACATACATGCAGGAGCAGACACAGGAATACGCTTTGTCACATAAAC
This sequence comes from Pandion haliaetus, assembly GCA_013401275.1. Classification (NCBI taxonomy): domain Eukaryota; kingdom Metazoa; phylum Chordata; class Aves; order Accipitriformes; family Pandionidae; genus Pandion; species Pandion haliaetus. Next base: position 41,687 of record VYZV01000559.1, on the reverse strand, counting down.
TTCTAACACACAGCAGCACTGAGAGTTTGAATAGTTCACACAGCCTGAAAGTGGCTTAAAGAAAGCATTTCTGGATAATTTAAAGTCTATGCCAATAAAGCCATTGGTTGAGATGGTCTGTTTAATGCTTTGTGTGCCTTGGCACACAATTTTACTACACGCAGTCGTGTATCTTTGAAGGCAGCAAAGCTTTTGGATTGGCACAGTTAGAGTGCTGGGTGAATTGTAACATCCTGGAAAATCCCTTTTAAATGCCAGACTAGGACTTGGAACATATCCAAGCATTTGCAGCAGGCACAGCAAAACAGCTTTTGGAATTTAGCCTCCATACTATGCAGACACTTAAAATGGTATAGACATGTTTGGTAAAGCTAAGAGCACTTGAAATCAAGCAGTATAAAATAACCTGGGACACTGGATTAACTGGTGTAAGATTCTGCATGGGGAAATTACGTGCNGGGGGGAGATTGCTTAGGAAGCTAAGCCTCAGGTTCATAATAAACACACTTAACAGCAATATCAATTTTTCCACAGTGGCTGGATAGGGATTTCTGGAGGAAGACTTTAACTAGGGGAAGTTCCAGCTGTTTGCAGGGACTGATGGTCTGAGTATCTCAAGTGCTAATTGATAACGAGAGAAGATCTCATTCCACAATGTACTACTACTCATGCTAGGGAGAGAGCCCTCCTTTCTGGCTGCAGTCAGCTGGCCGCTCAACAGAGGAGGTGTTTCAGCTTCAGGCTGCCAGCTGGTAGGAAACTTACAGATGATTCCCTGCCATCAGCCATGGCCTGAACAGGAACCCCTACAGTTATGAACTCATTTGGGATCTTCCCCAAAATCAGTAAGCCTGTAGCTAAACCTATAGCTACAGATCTCCCGATCCCTAAACCACATCTGACTGGCTATAAATAGCTCATTTTCTTTTAGGTGAAGAAGATCTATAAAACTTCAAGCCAAGACCCTCAACTACCTTTCTAAAGTTAGCTTGTTTACAGAAATTAAAATTAATCGTATTTTATGTTATATTTCTAGGTCCTGCAAATCAATGGTCATGCTGTGGGTATTGCAAAGCAAGCTTAGTTTTTGTTAAGAATAGCTACATACCTTTAAAGCAGTCTTTGCCCTAGGAATGCCTCACCCTTGCTGTTATGCACTGTGTTATGTCATCATTAGCTATCTCAATGCTTTGAAGGGATATTTTCTGGTACACTTGGGCAACACTGGCAGGTTTTACTAGTGTCTTGCATGCTAGTTTTTATAAATATCTCCAAATCTCAGTGTTTGAAGAATTGTCTAAGTGCTAAGGTATGGGTTTATAACAAATAGTGAGTCTGAATTTATAGGACTATCACTGCCATGCTTATTGTAATAAGAGTTTAGCAATAAGAATGTGTGTTCTGGTTTCAGACTCTCCTGATGTCACCTTTATATGATGTTACCTTTGCAAGATGAAACAATATTAAAGTGTATCCATGTCCTTTACTTTCCTTCCTACCATCTACTCCTCAATTGGTATAGCAATGTCTTTAGGCACATGCCAATCACTTCTCATGGGTTCCTTTTTGTGACTGACAGTAGTCATTACAGAACATTTTCCAAGTGATCATAGAAAAACTTGCATTTCTTCTCTTCTTTGATTAGACTAAGAAATGCTAGAGAGGCCTGGAAACATTGTGGAGAATTTGCTTCTCTAGATGGCAGAGATCATAGCTGTTTGGTAATTTGAACCCTTCCCATGCTTACAACTTTAGTATAGCTCAGTGCCTGTTGCCCTGGGGCACTGTTATCGCTGCTCATCTGAGATACTACCAAAAAAGACAGACTGCTTTAAGCCAGGGTGGCACAGACTAATGGAAATGAGGAAGCCACAAACTCTTTTACAGAGTTTTGAGAGCTTTGCTTACTACTTATTCACAAGAAGAAAAACACTAGTTATGAAGCCTCAGTGGTTTGTGATATTGGTACACAAATACATTTTTTGAAACAAATATTTCATCATCTATGACAAGGTAACCTAAGAATAACACTACAGAAAAAAGGAAATTGTTATATAAATGAAAGGACACTTCTGTGCTCACTAGAATTTTTATACAAACTGTTTATGGAATATCTAGTATGATGCAAGCTTGTACTTAATGCAGTGTTTACTGATTTAGGGTTGCGTCTTGTGCAATTCTCATGTCCCTAAAAGGCTAAAATGCCAGGGTTCCAGCAGCATATAAGGGAAAAAGAGAAAAGCAAGTGTGGATGTGACAGTGTGGATGAGCAACTGATGACAAATTGAGCAATGTAAACCGTTTTTTTTACTGTGTTCTACAAAAAAATTGAAAGTTCAGAGTCGTCATCTCACCAGGAACAAATCTGGTTTTCCCCAGCTCCTGGGAAAGCTTGTTTTCCTCTATAATTCAAGAACAGCTGTATGCCACTGGGACAGTGAGATTCTGTGATCCTATATAGGCGATGCCCAGCGGCTAAGGCATAACATAAGCCATGTTGAATATGAGGAAGAGACCTTGAGCTCTGCCAGTGAACCTGGGAAATCAACATAGCAAGACAGTGAGATGCTGTATTGGTAGATAAATGGCTACTTTTTATACACAAGGCAGGACCTGAAGGTCACAAATGCAGGTGTCAAACCTCCATCTGTTGTGATACATCCTTTTGCCCACTTCAAACTTAAATTTTTGTGGCATTTATAGCTACTCAGGTGCCAAAAGCACTGGTAATCTAAAAGATGAGATAGCAGGCAGAGCAATAATACTCTAACACACAGGTTGAGTAAGACAGAGACGAATCCCAGACTTAATGGGAAAACATAGGTCACAGAAGATGAAAATGAACACTTGATGTGGCGATACAGTATCCACCTGTTCTCTCTCACCCTGTCCCATGCACAATGCTCCTAGGTGTCCTAAGTGTTTTTCTACAATTTCTGCTCATTGGGTAGACACCATTTTGATTTAAATATTTACACAGGCTGCTCACCACTTCCTTAGAGGATATCGGAAGTTTGAAGTCCATCAGCATACTACATAGAAAACGCCTAGATTATTTTTGCCTGCATGTAGTACTTGACACGTAGCCAAATGAAATTTCATCTACTGTAATAATGATTGTCCCAGTGATTTACTTATCATTGCATGGACATTACAAGCTCCATAGCTTTTATCCACAAATTCTGAAAGCTTATGGTCCATTTTTTCCAGGTCATTAATAAATTTAAGATGTCAATCTCAACAGCAAACCCAGAATGCTCAATTATTATTTTAGTTTCACTGCAAAATGCAGTCATTCCTAACAACTATTTTCCTTAATACTGCATTTTGTGTTGCAACCACACATTTAACATCCTATTCCAAGTGCTATCATATAGGTGTTATCTTTGTCTCAAAACAATGAAGATTCCAGACAACGTTTAAATTCATATTACAGAGTCCTCCTCAGTATTTGTTGAGACTCTGGCTCCAAGGGATCATCTGAAGATGCGTTCACAAGAAAATACTGCTGGTCAAACATAGCAATTATTCAAGAAAAAGAAAACCCTGATATACTGAGGTTTTTATCTAGCAA
>VYZV01000559.1:24061-37212 GCA_013401275.1 Pandion haliaetus | reverse complement strand
AGACACAAATAAATGGTCAATTTTTATAACCAAAAAATCAATTTATTTCTCCTATACCCCATCATCCTAAGCTGTCAATGCTGCTCCATGCACAGGTACTCTACAACTGCTCACTCACACAGCAGAGCAGCATCTAAGGTACAGTTTTTGCTGATGGACAGGGTTAACTACCTCAGCAATGGGACGAAATTAAAACTTATTTGTGATAAATACTATGTCATTCTGAAAGATGCAATCCTGTTTACTCTTACTGCACTGGCAGCCAAGCACCAACTGCCCCAGATGGAGCACATTAATTTTGATGCATTCCTCCTCTCTGAATGTCATTCACTGATCATGACTCTGCAGTCCAAAAGCTTCACTCATAACTCTATCAAGCGTCAGAAATTATGGTATTTATTAAATCTCATTCTACATTTAAGATTGGTGATAGCTTAAAGAGTAGGGTTATATATGTTACAAGGTCAAAGAGATCCATAAAACAATACAATAAAAGAGGCTGGCTGTGCTCATCTTGAATCATGTGTCACTGGGGAAAAAGTGTCCCCCAGAAAGGAAGAGCAAACCAAGTGTATGGAAGTCAGAATTGGAAAGACCACCGCAAAACAAGCATATTCCATTTTCCCTTTAGAGGCCTCCCATCTGGAACAGTATGGGGAAGAGGAACAGTTCATATTGTTTGTGGCCCAGTGCTAGCTGCCATCTGCTGATCTACACAGCTGTGTTTATAGCCTTCAAGGTAAAGCACTCATCCATCTTTTCTCACAGCCTGCTCTTATTTCAGTGTACGCTGGTACATGAGAATATGAAATGCAGTGTCTACTCATCTATGCTATAGTCAAGCAGAAGCCAAAGCCAAAACCACAGGATATCAAAGTGCAGCTGACCATTACATTAAGATGCTTGGATCTCTGTCAAAAAGCCGTTCCCTGGACTTACAGCTTTGAACTATGACAAAAATAAAAGACAGTTTACTCTAAAGTAGTTTCCTGCAACCAACAGAAACTGGTTCTTGACACAGGCCAGCAAATTGCTGCCTTTCTGACTACTGCCCAAGCTGCCAAAGAGTTCCATAATCTAGCACAGTTAACCCCTTCTTCCTATGCAGGCAGTCCCTATATTTGTGATGTGCAATTATTTACTTGCCTCTGCTCAGAGCTAGCATTCTTCCAGCAATTCTTCCTGTGCATGAGTACTGACAGAGCATGTGGCCAGCTGTACGATTCCATTATGCAAATGACAATGTTGATAATTAAAAGTGTTTATCAAGTAACCACAGAGGAACAGGGGTCTCCTCCATGACCAAGCCACACTCTTCATCATTGTGGGACTATATAATGTGCCTATCTGTTATCTTTGCTGCAATTGTCTTAGTAGTTATCCAAGACACTGGCTTACAGTCAGTATTTTTGTAGGATATGACAGACTTTCATAGGAAGTTGACAAAATAAGGCATGTGGCATTTGCGATTTGGCACTTAACATCTGAAAATCAGCTTTGAAAATCCAGCCTATTTCTCCCTCCTCTTCTAAAGAAATTCACTTTTGAAAGATGAGAGCTTCAGCTAGAAAAATAGAAGGGAATGCCTCTCCAGGTCATATGCAGAAAAGAAGTTTCTATGGGACCTTTTGTAATGTTGGTGTTTTCTCAGATCTCTTTCAAGAAAAAAGAAAAAAACCCAGAGAAAATCATAAATTAAGATGGCTTTTCAGTATCCACCAGCAGTGTAAAGTTTAAAAGGAAGGGAGAATAGAATGAAGTACGAAAACTCTGAAACTGTTTGACTTTCACACAGGAATATATCACATCACAGATTTTTGACTCACAACCACTTTGTATAAATGGAATTCAAGAGCAAAATGATGTGGAATTCACCTGAAAGGAAAAATTGAAGAGAAAACAAAAATGGGAGAGAGTTCAGAAATTTTAGAGCAAAGAAACCAAAGCAGGTCAACAAGCAGGGAGGTCCTGAGAGACAGGGGCCAGCTGGAGGGACTGGAAAACTTGTATCCCATTTGTCCATATTGCTTGTGCAGCCTGAGCAGTAACACCATTCGTTCCACTAGCGGAGTGACTTAACCTTATACTTAAGTAACCAGATGCCTTTGGAAGGAGATAATGTTTTTACTTTACCTATCTATGAAGAACTAATTCCCATTTCTTTGATTAGCCTTAAGCTTCCAGCTGGAATTCAACCAGCTGTTTCCTGGGGAATAAAACTCTAACCTACCAAGTGACTGTCAAGCACACCAAAAAGCTATCAGAGTGTAAAACCTATTATTTGTGACTTGGACTTCATTTAAGCCAGCACCGCTGAAGTTCTTCAAAATTATTTTCTCAAAAATGTCAAAACCAATTAACCATTTGCCAAAACCAATACAAATTTAGTAATGCTTTTGATGACCCTGATAAGACTTTTCAAGAAAATGTTATGGAGAACATTTTCCAGATATCCTGTCTCCCAGTAGCTAGCACTTTAAAAATAATGAAGATCTAGAACTGATTTTTATCATAATGAAGTCATTTTACTCCTTTCTTGCTACAGATATGATATGCACTTTCCTATATTCATTTTGAATTTTTTTAGAGCGCAAGAACAGTGACAACATCAGCATAGCAACAAGTAAGTGGGAACCAGCCAGGAATAGATTGAGAGAGAAATTTGGAAAAGGTTCCCTAACCATCAGACAGATGAGGTTCTCTAACAGCTTTCCAGTTCTGCAGTAATGACAAAATGGCACAAGTGTTTGTTAAAAGAAGTCAGGAAATTTACTGAAGACACTGTATTACCTTGACATCAGGTGCCCGAACTTGATGACATGGGTTCACATGGCTAGAGCAAAAAACACCTGATGATTCTTCTTTACAGCCACACCATGGGTCTGATATTTGTTCCTAGGCAACTCACTTAACTTTTGTATGGTTCCCTGTTTTACAGGGATCTTGGATAGCTTCATTGGACAATACTATAAGCAGGCTAGGACTCCTCAAGTATAAACAAGGTGAGAGAAAAACAGATTTACTTACATGTATAAAGATCCTTGACTAGGGCTGACAGTTGTTAATTGCCACCTCTGTTATCTTTTCCCTCCCATTAGAAAACACAGTCCTCAACAGAATTTAGTCAGAATTTATTGAATAATATTTTGAAGGGGGACAGAGAGAGAGAGAAAAGGTGACAGAAAACGTCGTAGTCACTTGCAAGTGTTAAAATGTGTCTTGCTGGCAGCTTCATTTGGAGGAAAAATATAATCTCCAGTAAAAGTGATTTATCACAATGACACATCTCAATGCGGAGCTCAGCAAGAGCCACTTAATACACACACAAAAATGAGAATGAGAGGCAGAACACAGAAGAGAATAAAAACCTTGCATTTCAGATACCTTCAGAAATGACAGTCATCTCCTCCATTCCCCACAAAAAGGGTAGCTTTCTCATCAGGCTCCCAATCTAATCCTCTGTAAATTGCACATTATCCATTCATCTGATTTTTTTTACTGAAAATGACTTATTCTTTTATGTCGGTTTTTCATTCAGAGTAAGTTAAAAAAAAAATTTGTATCATGTAAAAATTTTAAGAAAAAAATACCAAATATTCTAAAGGTTTAGGTTTCTAATTAAATTGAAATGGAAACGTCTGGCTACCATTTTTTCCCCCATAAATTAATACTCTTAAACCCAAATTGACTTTCTCTTTTAGCATTTTCATACCATCAAAAAGCAATTTTCTTGGGGAAAAAAGGATAGAAAGCTTTTGATGAGATATTTTTACATAGACAAATGAATTATTAAGTCCTTATGAACTTCCTGGTTAACACCGTATTTGTCATAAGAGCAATAACGGAATTTTGGTCTGTCTGTTCTAAAAACACAAGCTTTGCTCTCCCATGTAACAGCCAATTTTCATGAGGTGTTAGCAGAGGAGGACCAGACACAGCTGAAGAGGTCTGACAGCCTGCAGAAGGCTGAGGCACACATAACCACAGCTCTGCACTACTTCACACACTATCTTCTGGTCCTGCAAGTCTAGTCATGCTGGTCCTGTCTAAAGGCAGTGAGGGTAACAATGTACTTTTCCTCTTCTCAACACCTAGCACTTGGACAGAAAGTACAATCTTTCCTTATGACATTGTCCAGGCTCACAAAAGATGACATTCCTAGTTTAGAGGGTGGCACAGCTAATGCAGTATGTATCTCCCGATTCTGTGACCTGCTCAGTGCACAGACAGGACTGTTAGAGTGCTAAAACGAACTACAAGTGTGAGATGAAAACATACTCATAGCTCCTTTCCCCTCTGCGAAGGAGTTCATTAAAATATTTTTCAATTCAAGATGAAAACTGGCCAGATGACAGCTCAGATTTAAGTCATCAGATACTGTCAAAGCTTCTTAAGAGGAAACACACAGGTGTAGCACTTACAAGCTCAGCATCTTGCCAGCAACAAGATTCACTGGTATCCAACTATCTGCTAAAGAATGGCTCCATTCACTCACCTGCAGCATAATCCTTACAACAAGGCCATCTATTCAGTCCTATGCCCTAAGAAAATCCTACAAAGGAAGACACTATTATTTGGCATTGGTTGCTATGGGTATGAGTGCATCTTGCCTTTAGATTAGCTCAGGTGTTGTTTAAACAGTAGGAATAAGGGATGTTGTGGAATATTAGAAAGCCTGAGGACACAGTTCCCTTCAGAGATCGAATTTACAGATGCTATGTTCAACAGCATTTCCTAAAAAAAAATTCCTCAATAGACACAAACTCTGTTACTAGTCGCATTGGGATAAAATTACAGTAATTCCACTACTTCAAAAGTTTTTCCTAATTTAAATCACCAAAAAGATATAGATTTATGCAGCTTGGTTCCAGATTTTCAGTTGAGGAAAGAACAAAAATAGCAGCAAAGCTATGCAGTGGACACTGTCTTTGTCTACCACTCTACAGAGTACCCTAGCATAAAACAACAGAACCAGCAATAAGCCATTGCAGAGCAGCAGAGTTTGTGGGAATTAAGTAAAACAAAGCACACAGATTAAACAAGGAAATCAGTGAAGTGTCAGAAAAAGCTGTTATTTGAATACTGCATAGTAAACAATTTTAATATAGTAATATACATTTATTTCCTCAAATAAATCACAAGTGACCAATAGCAAAATAAAGATAAATTAAGAACTTAATGGTAAGCACCTGAAAATGACTGCAGTTGTATCTTTTGCTGCCTTGTATACAAAATACCAAAAGAATTGCCCAACAGATGCAAAAATAAACAAACTAACAAATGATTAAACAGCTCCCTGGCTGGGCTTTGTCTGCCAAATCTCTGCCTGGAGAGGACTTTTATGTCCATGTAATGAACCCTCAAAATTATGGACTTACAAAGGAAACAGCTGCTTAACCATAATGGTAATTACCCTGGTCAGATTGCAGAGCACCCAACCTTGAGGCTGTGGCTCAGGGCACCCATCTCATGCAACACACAACGACACAGAGATGGAACTGAATTAGTGTCATTGCACAGAGCTTGTAGCTGACTCATCTGTATTGTTTGTCACAAGACAGGTTGAGGAACAGGACGAAGCAGTGTGTTTGGCTAACTGTGTGGCAGGCCCTCCCAGTAAAGATAAAAGGCTGAGAGTGTGCTTGATACAGGAGGCTGTGTGGCACCATCATAAGGTGGTGTGGGATATCAGAAGTGACCCGTTGTGCCCCAACGTTGTACCCGTTGTGTACACATCCTACAGCTTCTGGCAGTTTTTAGCCCACACTGAGGGTTAGTGGGGGCCAAGTTCTTCTCCCACTGCCCTCAGAAGCTCACCCCAAAGACACATTGACACACTACCTGAGGCTCCAGAAGTAGAGAGGTACTCCTTAATACCTGCAGTATTAAGGCCGAAATTATCATTATTACACTTCTGTCATCCCAACGGCCTATGGACCTTAAAGCAACTCTGGGTGCACTGCTGTTCATCTTACTGATGAGTCTCATTATCTCCACAAAAGGCAGTGCAGGCCCATCTGCTTAAGTAGCACTGGTTATTTGAAGAGAGGGCAGAGTGTGTCCTGTCATGAGTACAACATATCCTTCTCTAGCAAACATTAGAGTTGGGGCAAACCTAGATAAAATCTAGTTGAGTGTCTTTCTCATGGTCACCTGGCAGCTTGGGAGTGGTCAAGCCTGGAAAGGAGAAATCCTGACTCTCAGTTTTCTATTCTAGCTACCAGAAAAAACACTGCTTCCCACAAGTGCTGTTTTCCATATTTATCTTGATTACCTATATAGGTATGAATAGTCACCAATAGAACTCCCTAAATTGACCAGTGGGTCGAGGGAGGCGATTCTCCACCTCTACTCCACTCTCGTGAAACCCCCCTGCAGTACTGCGTTCAGCTCTGGGGCCCCCAACATAAGAAGGACATGGACCTGTTGGAGCAAGTCCAGAGGAGGGCCATGAAAATGATCAGGGGGCTGGAGCACCTCTCCTGTGAGGACAGGCTGAGTTGGGGTTGTTCAGCCTGGAGAAGAGAAGGCTCCAAGGAGGACTTTTTACAAGGGCATGTAGTGATAGGACAAGGGGTGATGGCTTTAAACTGAAAGGGGGTAGATTTAGATTAGATGTAAGGAAGAAGCTCTTCACTGTGAGGCTGGTGAGGCACTGGAACAGGTTGCCGGGAGAGCTTGTGGCTGCCCCATCCCTGGCAGTGTTCAAGGCCGGGTTGGATGGGGCTTTGAGCAACCTGCTCTGGTGGAAGGTGTCCCTGCCCACTGCAGGGGGTTGGAACTAGATGATCTTTAAGGTCCCTTCCAACCCAAATCATTCTATGATTCTACAATTCTATGAAATTGTTCTTATGCTCGTGTTATCCAATAGATGGGGGCTGAGACTCCCATTACCACAGATCCTGCCCTAAGTGCTGGAAGCCACCAAACTGAAATGGGCAAGTGGCTTGCACAGAGATTACCGTTTTAATACATACATACCCAAGACAAAATCATCAGCTATTTATTCAGCAGCTGACAAAGGGTAACACTTGCTAACAACATCAACCCTGTAATTCCATACTGGCATGACCATTTTTGGCTCAGTGATCCTCAGTATTAACTGCACAGCACCACCTATGAAGTACATCTACAGTATGCAGAAATGTTTATGTATAAGCTGCTCATTCCAGCTAAAACTGTACTCAGGCTGTAAAAGTTGCTACAATACCCATATGCACAACAGGGTGCTTTTAAATGTGTCATCTGCCAAATACATTTTCTGACAGAAAGTGATTGCTGATATGATACTAGATAATTTCTGTATGAATGGAGTTAAGCATGGCTTGTAAGACACCAGGACAGCAGTATTTCAAGAAGCAGACAACAGATTAGAGACAAGTGACAAGGCTGATCTCTGCAGCTGCAATTAACTGTCTTTCCTTCAGTCTCTCCTGCACAGTTTTAAGAAGGGCTACATTTTCCTCCTGCTGATGAAGGTTGATTAGCAGTCAGGTGGGGATGGCATGATGCATTAATTAAATCACTTCTACCAGCTAAGTGATGACACTTTGATTTATAACAGAGCTCATTCAGCTAGACATTGGCATTTCCTGGGCACCAAGATGAGGAAAAGCCAAGCTGGGAAGCAGGTGGGAGAAGAGGGGATGTGCACATAAAGGAAAAAGAGCAAACTCTGAAGTAAATACCCACAGCTGATAAAGACTATTTTCAAAATGGAGTGCTTGCAGGAGCAGTGGGAATGACCATGAAACATGAGCTGAAAATTATTTCATTCACATTGATTATACAGAGAGTATTTCATTTTTTTCTGCATCTGCAAGAAAAGCTGCATTAGGATAGAGTCTTGTAAAAATCTCTCAAATTAAACATAACATGAATTATTTCATAAGGCACATTGCAACCTGACATACTCAGTTTCTGACTACAGACACGACTCAGTTCTATCTTCAGGTACAACAGCAGCAATCTTAAAAAGAGAAGGCAGAAATCTCCAGAAGGCAGAGCAGGACAGCGATCCAGGAGCCAGTTTTAGATGCTATGCCCCAGCCCGCTCCTGCTGCATCATATGACAAGACTGATGTCTCCTAAACACTGTGTTTCAATTTCTCCCTCTGCCAAAGGGCGATAATGTTATTTCACCAACCTTTGTAATGGGTTACTTTTATCCAACTTTATGTATTTTGTTTAGGATTTTGACATTTGAAAAGGCTAACTTAAACAGTCTTCCCATTAGAAAGCTTCTCTTTTGGTGACAAGTCTATATATTCTTCCTTGTGAACTCTGTGATCAAAATCACAAACCTGCACAAGGGAGAAAATACTTCTACACCCTGGAATCTGAAATAGGTCAAAGCATGATTATCATTACAGTAATATTTCGTTCCCTCTTCTGAGTCAACCATGCTTTGGCAATTCTTGGATTACTTTTTTCTTTGAAAGCCTGAAGCAAGCATTTGAGAACACTTACAGAATCATAGAATCATTTAGGTTGGAAAAGACCTTTAAGATCATCGAGTCCAACCATCAACCATGCCCACTAAACCATGTCCTGAAGCGCTTTGTCTACATGCTTTTTTAATACCTCCGGGGACGGCGACTCAACCACTTCCCTGGGCAGCCTGTTCCAATGCCTAAGGGTCTAAAACATTCTACTTACTGTATAGGCCAGTGATATCTTTCAGTAAGACATATATTTTTGAACACAAAGGAGATTTGTTTCCTCATGACATTGTGTGGGGTGAACCTTTTCTTTTTATAAAAGCTCTTTAAAATACATGCAAATTTTTAGCAAGAATCATTTTGGACCTCTTAAACTACACCAGGCTTAGTCTAGCTTCATCCATGAAGAGGTAACATTTAAGGAAAACATCAAACAATAAGGTTGATTCAGAGGATGTATTCATCCTTTTAGTCAATATTATTATCCTTCTAGTTAACCTGTGTTGCTACAGCAGACAGTGTCCTCAGACAGGACTGAGGCCATGTCATGGTAGCTGCTTATAGGAAGATTTAATAAAAAGAGAATTCTTACTCTCTAACCTTTCACTAACGAACAAAAAAAAAAAAAGCCCACAAACAAACCACCTCTACTGATATGGCTTCCCTAGCAGTGACCAGTAGCGAAACAACTGCTCTTATTATAAATCCAAATTCTGATCAGTAAAAGATCTCATGAGCCTCTTTTCTTGGCAGATGCATCATGTACCTTTATCTCGTTAACTTTGCTTATCTAAATTATATTTCTTCTTTCAGCTCAAAGTCTTGCTGTATCTTCTATAAACAATTTCCACCTCTCTCTCAATGCTTCATCTCATTTATAGGTGCAATTACTGTTACACTTGATAGTATCTTGAACTCTCCTAGCATACGCTCTAGGACCTCCAAGTGCTTTACAGATAATCTGTTGTGAGAGTCAGATAGGAGAAACCCTTTACAGAAGCAGCAGCAACACAGAAACTTTGGTCATAAAGGAAGTCTGTAGCAGACCAGTACATACACCAGTGTTCTACTAATATCGTTTGTCCTTGTTAATGTTGTATAACGTATTTGGATTCTTTTGTATCATCAGTTCTTAATAACAAAAGACTTTATCTAACACTGAATTTGGTAGGTAGCTAGGTGGGGGTGGGGGGAGAAGCTAGCTTGCTTTTAAATAGACCCACATGCATCTCCTTTTCATCGCTAGAATACATTTCCAGAGAGGCGAGCAGAGGTTTAGCTGCATGACTCTCATTAATGTTAACTTTATTTCAGTAATGAAGTGAAAGTACCATCACTGGAGCTAATATAATCAGAGTGATGAGACAAAAGTCTGCCGCTGTAAATACTGGTGAAGAAGAATGACAATTGACAATACTGATAGGCAAGGAAAAATAAGTGTCAATAGCAAAATATGCAGTGAGGGTAAAGACCCTGCCTTTAGATATAGTAGTAAAACTTAAAATTGACAGGAGCTGTTGCACTCGTGAATGCACTGACACTGGTCGGAGGACTGTCTGGCAAGATACTGAGCATGCCAGTACTCAGCTCTGCTAGTTCCTAGCAAAAACTGGGGAAGCAGGGGGCTAACACTCCTGTGCCCTTAAAAGTCATTTAGCAAAGATAAGGATGATTAACATAGTAGCAAAAAAAGAATGTTGAGATAAAAGAAAACAGCAGGTGTAGAAAATCAAAAGCTATTGGTGACAGCCCGGAAGACAATCCCAGTAATATATTGCACAAGAAAGACCTTATATAATGAAAAGTGTGAGAGCCATCATGCCATTGCACTCCATTACTTTAGCTAATAGAATGATCTGAAAAGAACAAGGCTGGGGAGAATTTTATAGTAATTAGCAAACCTGTTAGTGCCCATTTTTCTCCTGCACAACAAGTGAACAAAAGAAAAGCAGACACAGCTATCACGGGAAACTGACAGGAAGGAAAAGTGGGAATACAGACAATGAGTTGGGTACCTCTGCAGAAATAAAAATAATAATTGTATTTTTTATTACAAAACCAGTATACACGGATTTTTAGCTTTGCACTAAAAAAAAGACCCCACACTGCAATATTCTACTAAATATATAGCACATAATCATCCACATCCAAGTACTACTAGTAGAGAAGGAACAGAGGAAACATAATGTATACATCCACTCCATACAATTCTTGCAACATTCAGTACCTCCATAAGCAGCTCAGTATAACTTTATCCAGATACCATAAACATAGGGGTTTTTTTAAATCATGTGGAACTGATCCACTGTAAGCTGTTTGTACTGAATCCATTATTTTAACCTTATAGTTACAAATGAAGTGTATTTATAGTGACATGAACAAGATGTGCCCTTTTCACTCGATTTCAGTATCTTACTGACCCTTTGAAGACTGGAGCAGAATTGCTCCGAAATTGCTGATGCTCAGCAGTGAATCTAGGTAGAAAGCCCTCTCACTTTTTGGGTTAAGACAAAGCGTATTTGCTTTTCGCATCCCAGCTTGCCGCATTGTCCCAGTCATTGTTATTGCAGATATCCAACCATAGCAAGAAGAGCCCTGATCAATATGTCTTTGTTGTGTAGACCTGAATTAACTACATCTCACTTGCCTTTGACAGCAACACAGATCACATGCAGCTGCTCCTTCCACCATGAGAAACACGAATTCTGGAAAGCATATTCATTATGTGGCTGTTAAAAGCAACGGAGCATGCAAGCCTCACCCCGCCTGGGTTACCTGAGAAATCAACATCTCCGTTTGATTAAGTGACTGCCAGCTAGTCACCTTCTAACTCTAACCTTGATGCGGCAGGACTGTGACAAGGGCATATAGTGTAACACCACAAAATGTTTCACTGATGCTCACAAATAGATACCTTACTTTGTTTTAATAGTGTGGTCCCCTGCAGCATTTCCACTGCAAACTCTTGGTTTTGAGGACAGAATATATCAGCTCTTTATATGGAACCTACCTTAAAGCCAGCTGGCAGGAAGCCAGGGAGAATCCTGATGAGGTCCAAAGCTCTCAGTCTTTACCCAGATTACAGCACTTAAATTCCAAAGAAATTCCACTCCCACACACACCATTTTTTTAGTTGTAGGACTCGGAATCAGAAAAACTGACTTTATAAAAATTACAGCTCCTTACCACATTTTCTGTAGCTGAGTGTTACTTGTGTACCAAAATAACCCTGAATGAATTTCCATTTTATATACAGAAGCAACTAAGTCCTTATAGGGTGAAGTTTAATTTTTATTTCACTTGTCTTGCAGAAATAACAGGGCTGTCAGTCACCAACTCCCACAATGTTTTCATGGGTCTCAATATAATATAATATAAAATAGTTTTTTCCAGTTGCAGCTGCTGGAGTAAGGTGGCCACACTGAAGCCTCGGTTTTTACACAAGAAAAATGAAACCTCTACAGCTGTAGAGAGGAACTCAAAACTTTGAAACATCATTAGTCCATCTTCAGATGATAAACAAGCACAGTTCTCACTTACTTTAAAATTCATTATGGTGTTAGGAGTGGACCTGGCTTGTGACTGCTGAACACTTAAGAGTTAGAACTCTCAGCATTCAACACTGCTGTTTGGGTTCATATATCACCAGTAAATCATCTCACTTCCAGCTGCAAAGCTTTTATAAATAGGAATATGCATGATATAGATAGAACTCAACTTGAATTTACAAACTAGCAGGACAGGAAAAAAGCATGTTGAACACAGAGAACTAGTCTTCCCAGGTGTCACTAAGCAAAGGAGATCATTGTTTGTGTATTTTTTTAGAATTACTTTTCAGCATCGGGCTGGGCTTCCATACAGTGAGATGAAGGTTCATGAGCACAACATCTGGGCTTATTTTGAGTTAATAACAAAATTTTAAGTGACTACTCAAAAAAAAAAAAAAATGTTTAACTGATGCTGGTGCTATTTTGGCATTAGAACAAATTCTAAATACAAACTTTTCACAATGAAAGATTGAGATCAGATAGCATGTACACCTTTTTTGTAAGTCATATTTCTCCTGCAAGCAAGCCTCATCTGCTGTTGGCAGCAAGCTTAGATATTGTAATTAGGGCAAATGCTTTCTTTGGCAACCTAGAGGTTTTTTGTAACTTCCAAATAGATTTAGAACTCTTGTTGTTACAAAAGTAAATGTATGCTTATCAAAGCAAAACCCATATATTTGAGTTGCACTTGCCTAGTGGGATCCAGGTCCAAGATTGGCGTTCTTAGGGACAAATGCAACATAAATGGGAAAATTCATACTCTGCTTCCTAGCCCAGCTGACAGCTCAGGTGCTGAGAAACACAAGCTCTTCCAAAACTTCGGATGGGTATGCCATTTAACACGTACTGCAACCATGACAGTATGAAATTTTGCATAAATACTCAAAGCAAAGGTGGACTGAGACACTGGAAAGCTACAGCCAGCACCAGACTAAAGTGGGAGTGAAGAGAAATTGAGAAGGGGAGGAGTAGAGAGATGCCCTCTTACCTGGAAAGCAAGGGGGAGTGCTACACTGCCTCTCCCTACTTAGAAAAGCAACATTTCTTCTAGGAGGGAGAATTCCCACTACCCTATTTCAACCTTCAGTAACAGCTGAGACAGATCCAAGGCAAAGCAGGGTAAGGGAGAAAAGATAGAGGGGCCTGAGGAGAGGAAAGGAAG
>VYZV01000559.1:13721-24005 GCA_013401275.1 Pandion haliaetus | reverse complement strand
AAAGCGAAAGGAGAGCAGTCAGTGAGCTGAGAGAAGAAAAACAGAAGCAGGTTTAGGGGTGTCAGGAGGTTAAAAAGCAGAAGCACAGCGCTCTGCGGCGAGGGGCTAACAAAAGGGAGGAGGAAAACTGGGCTCTGGGGGGCTGAAGGGCTCCAGTGTCCCGCAGGGCGCGGAGGCAGCGGTGACCACCACCCCACACAGCAAGCGGCCACAGTCTCCGAGCTCCAGGCACACAACAGGGTAGCAGCGAGGTTAAGACTTAATTACATGTTAAAATACGGCCTTGTGCATGTTTGTTTTAACCANAAACAACACCACAGCAGACTCGTTCAGCTGTAGTCGGTCAGGGGAAGCTTCGAAGCGAGTGTAAACAAAACCACTGCTGAAACAAAGCAGCACCAGGCGTTAGAGCAGTGCGGACGCGCCTTGCCACACCACCTCAACTGCCGAGAAGCTGCTTTACCTCGTTTTTCCCTGTCAGATCCACGAGTGAGGAGCCACCAGCCGGCACCACTGCACAGCGGGGGAGAGGACACTCCAGCCAAAGGCCACAGTCCGGACACAACTATGGAGCTCTGTGAATGGCAGGAGACCGGGCTGAGAACCTCGTACCAGGGCCCGGTTCCTTACCACAGCGGCTGCCTCAGCTCAGGGTTCCCTTTGCCCCCAGCCAGGCAGCTAAGGCGGCAGGGGAGAAGAGCATGAGGGGGAAAAAGGCGGGAAACGGGGCCCAACAGGGAGGCGGTGGGGCCTCACCTTGTGCCCCGGCACCAGCCCTCCTCAGCGAGCTTCGGCCCTGGAGAAGCCCTGGCCTCGACCGCAAAGGTGTCCCTTCACACCTCCAGAGCTTGACTGGGAGGGAGGAGCCTTTTTCAGTGCGTTGTCAGAGCGCAGCTCCCCCGTGATGTGTGGAGGGCCACCGTGACACACCCAGCACACAGCAGCAGTTGGGCAAATCTCTCCAATTTCTCCCCCTCCTGCGAGGGTCAGAGGTTTTTTATTATTATTATTATTTTAGTACAACAGTTGTCAATCAGGTTGCAGCAGTACCATGGCTATTTTCCCACATTAGGACCCATGACTGCCCAACAGGTTGAAAACCCAGGCAACCCCTCAAAGGTAAGTTTATTTTGTGGATTTGGGTGACCAGGCCAAAGGTGGAAGAGTAATTCCTGACAGACACTCCACACTCTTCCCTGGAGCAATGTAATGACTTGTGTTCCGTACTGGCAGGTTTGCCTGCCTTTCACCAAGTGAAATTCAGCTCTGAGGGCCATCTGCCAGCCTGGCTCCCTGGGGAGGAGACCAGCTTTTATCCAAATGCTGTGGTAACCTCTGCTGGCTGATCCTCGCTGTTACACCGGTTGAGACATGCTACTAGAAGTAAGCTTGTAGGCTGACACGAGAAGCCGAGTGGACAAAACATCAGAAGAGGTATATGACATTTGCTTACTCATACTTTTGTATACATTTGCTACTGCACAGAATTGTTTGGTTTTTTTAATGTGTATTTTTAAGGCATCAGCGATTTAAGTAAATTAGGACCCTGTTCATCTACATATGAACATGTTTATTTCCTCAGATACCACAACTGTTATCACTAAGCAGGTCTGCAACTGTAGCTTGCAACTAATCTACATTTTTCAGTTTGAAGATGTGGATACAGCATAGCCAGTGTCACCTTACACAGCTGATGGATTCATTTTTATGCATACGGTAATGTCAATAGTTTAGGATGC
The DNA here is from genome assembly GCA_013401275.1 of Pandion haliaetus. Lineage (NCBI taxonomy): Eukaryota > Metazoa > Chordata > Aves > Accipitriformes > Pandionidae > Pandion > Pandion haliaetus. The sequence continues at coordinate 22,266 of VYZV01000559.1, read as the reverse complement.
TACTTTTTTGTTAAACATGTCACACCTGTGACATACCAAACCTTATCCCACTTCTTCAAATGGTGATATTTCATATCTAAGACAGCTATTATTCATATCAATAGGTACATTAAAGGCTCCAGGTGAGGTCATGGTCAAAGGTCATAGGAACTACAAATGTAGAATTGTCTTTTTACTCTGAGGAGTTTAAAGATCTAAACAGATTTTGCACAGGACAGGAACAGAATGCAGACAATTGATATAGGATTCCCATTCACCTTTGTTCCTATTAGTGTGCCTTACTCTGTAGGTACACACAGACACACAGAAAACATACAGGATAAATGAGAGCTGGATTTTATTGGAAGCTTCCATTAAATAGGCAAGAAGTCAGGTGCAGGTCCTCATTTCAACCATTAACAGTAGAAACATTAATTGTAATCTCATCTACGGAAAACCTAACAATTACCTCCCATTCCATTTGCAACTAAAGGGGATAGAAGACTACAACCTAAATTGAAACACCTACTAGAAAAGCTTCTACAAGGCAAGCTTTTCAGCCAGAATGAATTTCTTTATTTTCTCTACTCTGCAACTTTGTGTTATTTTACCATAGGTGAAACAACAGACCACAGCAACAAACATGCTTCAATCTGAAGGCATCCTGAGAATTCTTGCTTAAGACCTGTACTTCTACCAAGAACCATGATTTCTAAGAAAAATCTGTGGCCATGACTGCCTCGAAAATGTAAAACATCATGTAGACCATATGCATGTTACTACAAGTCAGACCTTATTTGACCAAAAATATTAGATAGAACTGCCTGTTTAATTAGACATGGATCACTCTCCCATCATTCCCTGCAGGTTTTGAAGTTGACATTTTTCCCCCTCTGCATATAGTTGTTTGCCTCCAGCTGTAAAGAAATGCAGAGGGCTGTTATTAAAGCACTAATAATTTGCTGAACCCCATCTTTTGTGGAACTTGCTGAGTTAGAAAATTCCTCTTCACCTCCTCCCCTGCCTCTCCTTGACTAGAATAACTGAAGAACAAATATCACATTATGGCGCTAGGCAAAAGGGTCTAGTGTGTTTGCAGTTTAAGTGACTAAGCACAAGACAGAACAAATCCTAAAGCTCAAGTCTGTCCAGCTAAATGACAAGGGAAATAAAAAAGTACTTGCTTTTTAAAATCATATCAGAACAAAGACTTTTAGGACTTGCTGTCCTTAGTGCTTTATATTCAGAAATTGCTTCCTAATATAGTTTGTTTAAAAGTTCTCCAAGCAACTGGAGCCTGAACAGATACAGGAGACTGAAGAATTGCCACTACAATGAGTGAGATTCTGAGAATGCAGAAACCATGATCCCACCTCATCAACTGTTTAGTGTTGGCCTCAAGCCAGAAGTCTGCTTTTGCCTTTTCAGAACTCCAGGCCATCACAATAACATTTGTTATCCAATTCTCCACGTACCATCCCCATGGAGCAGTACAGCAGGTTCTTTCAATGGCTCAAGTTTAAATTTAGCAAAGATGGCAGTTACTGCTTTGCCCTTCTGCCACAGATTACTGTTTCTGAATTGGTACAAGTAAATATTATACCTGTTCCTCATTAGATGTCAGCCGCTACCATTTTTCACTAACATTAATATTCTTGTAAACTACAGAAATCAAGGAGTACACAACCCATTCAATTATCCCCAGCATTGACCTCAGTGCAGAAAAGCAGAGCTAGTCACTCCATCAAGTGCTCTCATTAAATCTGCTGCCAAACACAAGTCAACAACCTGAGTCTCTTAGCTGACAAATAGAAAGATGTCAGACAGCCACTGACAACCACAGAATCACCAGGCTTTTTTGCAGCAGGATGGACATCACTTAAACCACACAGAAGTATTACCAGGAAGCACAGATTTGACATTTCTTGACGTATCTTCACAACATGAAGCAATCATTTGCATTCCTTTCCCTGCTCAGTCCACTTTTGCAAATGGCCAGATCTTTCTGTGCACCACTGAGAGAAGCATGCTCTTTTCTTGGATTGAAATGAAATAGATTTCCTGTTTGCCTATACTTGCTTGCCTTTATTACACATATTCAAGTTAGTGTCCCTCTCTATTCCACTGCATTCTTTGAACTTACATTTTGGTACAGTTGCCTTGTAGTTCAAGGAAAGACATGAGAACAGGCACTATTTTGGAACACAGATAAATTTTTAATGATTTAACATATAGTATAGACACTAGTTGAACCGCTCAACAACCAGGGAGGGAGGATGCAGTTTCTGTCCCATTGAATGGACAACAGTCACAACACACTTCTAATCACATTCTGTTTTTCTAGGAGAGAAAGGGGCCAGAAATTCCCACTTATGTTGTCCAGATTAGGTTGGTCCTTATGATTTCTTACAATTACTGCTTCAAGTGGTGGTATCACTTGCTAAGGATTTAATACCAAACAAGAGCAAGCCATCAGTATCTTGATCTCATCAGTCGTGGTGCAAAAAACCATGAAGTGCTGGAATACATCTCAGCAGGAATGATATAATAGACCAACCTGATGGCCTTCCCTGAGAAAAACAGTTATGAAGTGCTGGAACAGGGGTGAAGAATCTGTTTAACACGGAAAAGAGAAGTAACCTCTGCTACCCTCTGAAGACAGCATCTCACACTGCAACTTCACACTGTGTCATGTCTGCTGCAGCAAGTTGCCATAGGATGGCAGCAAAGGGGAGACGGATTTTCAGCTGGATAAACTGCTAATGCTAAAGCTTTTAAGCTTTTGGAAAAACAAGATTTGCAAGAGAATCTGCTGACAGAACCATTAGCTCGCTTCATGACTTCTGGGAAAGAACAATGAAAACAAAACAAGTGGATTTTGTTAGATGGCTGGTAACACTACTTCTTGTTTGCATCATATGTAATTGCAATAGCATTCCACAGATCTTTTGCACCAGGATACTCCACCACTGTGCTTCAGTTGGTTTTGGTTTTTTTTTTAAAGCCTCTGTAGATTGTTTTATTTCAGTCAGGGAATAGGAAGTATCAGTTTAAACAAGCATACACAAAGTCAAAATCAAGGAGGAGACGGATGGAATAAAAACAAGAGAAATAAAGCTCTTCATATAGAAAAGAAAAGCCCAGTTTTATCCAGCACTTGAACTTCACCCAGTGACTTGCAGGGGGAGCACAAATTTAGTCAGCATTTTACAGGTTCTCTACCCATCTTTTCTGTGTTGTGTGGCCTTAAGAGGGAGACAGTTTAAATTGCAACTTTAGAGACCTAGGAGAAATTGTGGGAGAACCAACCCTGTTCTAGTGCCGTTCTGATCAGACTGAATTCCAGAGTAGCATGTCAAACAGCAAATCAAAAACATCATGACTGTTTAACTCAACACACGCAACACAGTTGTTCTCAGAGGAAGGCTTGCACCATGTTCTAATTACTTCATGCACAAGGACATCATTAAACTGAAATCCTAGAACAACTCCACCCTTTTGCCTCCTGCACAACCAGGAGTTAAGTACATTTGAATTACCAAGGCCTGAACAAGTTCAAGCAAACAAATCTTCAGTGCTTCCTGTCAGAAAGTGGACTAGAAGAGAGTTGTTTACAAGACTAAGACTTCTCTTAAGGAAACTGTTGCAGAGTAACAGGGAAAGCATTTACAGACAATAAACATCCCATCCTAGGCAGATCCCTGCTCTTCTCTCGTGCTGTGGGACTTTGACAAAATAACAACTCCATTGGAGTTCTGAATGCTTTAAACTCACTAAGAGGAACATAAGCACTATAGTGACAAATCCCAGTACAATTCCTTTAGACTAAGGAGGGAAAAAACCAACCAATTTTAGTCAGGATCTAAAACATCCTTTCTACCCGACATAACAAAACGGGGACTGAAAGGCATCAACAACTAGCTATGCAAAGCATCAATACTTTCAGCTAGTAATCCATAAAAAATGAATAAATAATTCATAATTACATATGTAGTGTACACCATGCATGTCAAGAAGTGCTCCAGAGAAGCACAACGTGCATGCTTTACTCTCTCAAAGCAAAAAATCCTCCCAATTACTGTCGCTCTGGAAAGTCTCTGGACTGCAGAGACAAAACTGAACCTCCATGTACAGCTGCAAAGCTACATTTTCCTATGATGTTTTGTAGTCTAGAGTGACTCCATGCATCCTAAAATTCAGAGGAAGTATTCAAAGAATGTGCTAGTACTCTGACACAGTACTGGTACTCTAGTACTCTAAAGCAGGTGCATAACAAACTGAAGAAAGCAAGATTCAATCCCAGAGAACTTAAGTCCCTCGCTTACACTGTGTACCTCTGAGTGTACAGAAACAACATAAGCCATTTACACCGAGGGTCTTGTAAAGTAATGGCTGTTGTCTTGCTCTTTTGGATTCTAGTCTCCAGTTCCTTCCCTTTGTTGCTTAGGTCATGCAGCTTTCAAACAGGCAGCAGCTCTGGGGGATATTCGCCATAGCAGTATTTTGCAATTGGATCTCTATAGGTGTTTTCATGCTGCACACTCTGTCAGGAAGAGGGGGAGAAGCTTTAACAATACACAATATTGAAACAATACATCCCTTCACTGCAGGCCAAAACCCAGAGCATTTTTGCGTATGCAAAAAATTTCCCAAATTCTTCTACGTATTAGAGTATCATCCGGAGTCAGACAACACTGCACTCCCAACATATAAGAGCCAGTTGCTATATTATAGACTTTAATGTTAAACCATACCCAGAACCTCCTTTTCAGGAGACTAGCCAAGTAGGTGGGAATAGATTCAATATTCAAAAAAAAAAAAAAGAAATTATATATGCTTAGGCAGTATCATCAAATGTCCTAAGCCAGCAAGTCATAGTAAAATTGCTACTTGAGCTATGTGCATTTTTCTTGATAAAGCTAGAGTTCAGATATTACGCGTTAAAAAAAAAAAAAACAACAACTTTGGAGACATTTGGAACTATGTCCTTTGTTTGCAATCCACCCCTATTGCCATATTAAATACTTAAGCTGCACATCTCCAAAAGCACTTTCTAAGAGGGCTGATGCTTGCCTAGACCAAATAAAATCATATAGGTAACAGAAGTTCACCTCTGTTCTTAAAAAGCAAAAAAAATTACAACATACTTTGAGTTATTGTGCAGATGATTGTCAGCATATGGTAAGTCTAAAAATGTACCATAAAGTAAATAGCATTCTGAAGCTAGCAGGAACAACTCTCACTGTCCTCTTCCTTATGAGATCTTCCCCAGACCTCATTGGAGATCTTTACCAGTCATGGAACTCAGCTAGTCTCTTTTTAGTTAAGTATCTCTTTTCTAAAGAGTGTACAACCCATCCTGCTCTAAATAGGCACTTTGCCCTTCACTTACTGCTGATGTTACTGTTTCACCTTACAAATCAGAGGATTGCCTGGAGATTAGCTCTCAGCCATAGCTTCAGCATTTATGAAAATGCCCATGTGCATGCAAGCACAACAGACCAGCCACTCATAGGACCAAGCCCCATTTTCCAAAGGCATTTTGGGGGTATTTTTGAGCCCTGAACGTGTACTTGTGTCTTACCTGTGATGAAGTCCTACATTTCGCCAGACACAACTCAAAGTGATCTTCCACTGCCATGAAGAGGTTTTGGAAAGCAATAGCTGCCCGGTTCAAGAAACGTTCCAGAAGATGTTGCTAAGCGGTTAGCAAAAAAGAAGACAAAACAAAAAAAAACACAAACACCATACTTCAACACGAGTAATCAAAGCCCACCTTAACCTACACAGCTCAAGTGTCAGAGGAATAGTAAGCAACTCCACTTACAATTTCTAGCAAGCACTGAGAGGCTACACACCACAGATCCCCAGTGGTAGGAAGAGAATCTAGAGAAGCTAACAGAATATAGGGAAGCGCTAGTTGCAAAACTGATACTGGCTGGAATAGCCTTTCTACAATCACTTCCCTTCAGCAAATGCAATTCCCCCAAAGCTGAAACATTTTGCAAGGCTCCCAGTATTTCCTCTCAAAGGTGGGAAGGATGAATTTTTTTAAAGCTTTTTCTATAGCTTGGCATATGGTCCTTGCAGCCTTTCCTCATCCAAGAAAAGGAACTGTCCCCTCTAAGGAAAAAGCTCCTCACAAACAAGCACTTTTAGCCACAGAGGAACCTGAGCAGCTGAGAACACCTGAAAAGCAGGAGAAAGTCTACGCACCTTGCTGGGTTGCAGGCAGCAGGAAACACAGTACTCGTACACGCTGCAGCAGCCATTGGGAAGGCAGCTGTCACAGCTGTACAGCTTTGTACTGGGCACATTGACATTACAACAGCCATTTACCAGTAGGTCCTTCCTCTCACAGATGTAGCCTGAAAAACAAAACCAGTAGTAACAGCTGGCAAGACGTACTCCTTTGTACATTCTGTAGAAATCTATAGGAAGAAGCACATTACTTAAGAACAGGTTTATTCACCATTTAGTAGATTATGATCCCCCCTCAGTTTGACTTAAGTCCTAACTAGCAATTCTTTGAAATATGCTTGGACATAGAGCTGAGTTTCACAACAACACGGTATTATCTGCACAACCGCTATGTACCGACTGTAATATGCTGTATATACAGTATGAGTATTTAAATGCAGAATATTTAAATTCTGATTTCTTTTTTGGCATAATTCATTGTTGTGACTGGAAGGGCAAAGGTGATTGGTGGCGATTATACTGGAAAAAACTATGACACATGTTCTTTCAACTGGTCTGTGTCTGGGTAACTCTCTTTACAGTTCAATACACAGACACAGATTTATCCATGCAGGATAGCTGTAATATTCCTTGTTGAGCGGAGTCCTTAATAGTACAGAACCACAGCGTGTGTCCTTACACAAACCGTACTACCACAGCGTTAGACCATGAAAAGATACCCGTCATTTTAGAGACCTTAGGAAATCAGCAGTAAGCATAATTCAGGCAGTGCTAAATAGAACATTGCTGCAAATCACAGAAGATGTAGTGGTTTTTCTACAGCCGTGATTTCTGGTCAAGAACAGTCCCATGCCTGAGCAACAAGCACACTGGGGAAGCACACGTGCAGGGCAGGAAAGGCTCCATACACTTAAAACAAGCGGTTAATTTGAGAACTGCAAGAAATATCCTTGGCTTTACGAGGGCCAGATGAGGTTGTTAACTGTGACTGAGCACTAATTATACCAGTCCTGAGCAGCCTCCATAAAAGGCCAATCAGGTTTCCCCAATTACTCTCCCTAACATACCTGACAGTAGGAATACACTGCAGGGAGACGGAGATAGCTCTGCAAGCAACCACACTAAGCTGAGCAGGACTCAATCTGTGCAAAGGTAACTGGAGTTCTTTGAATCTAAGGTGGTCCTGGAAACACTGCAGCCACACTGGTAAGGTACCGTGCCTGAGGCCTGAGCCGAGTCCAGCTGGACCCAAGCCTGCTGTGCACAGAATCAGGTCAGCAGCGTGTGCAGCCACAGCAAAATTAATCCAGTCTGAGGATAAAATGCCAACAGCTGAGGTTCTGCAGTAAGAATACCTTAATAAGGAGCAGTTGTTACTCGGAAGTGCCATCAACAATCAGACAGGCAAAGCAGCATTCAACACTGCAATACGCAGAATAGATTCTTAGTATCAAGTATACCCAGTTCATCTGTAATGAGGAGCTTCCCCTGCACAGAATTCCTGCACTGGTTACTCAGCTGACTGCTGTTTCCCGAACTGAACTTCACCTTCCACATGATCGGCTGCTCATGCTCTTGCACTTGGAGGAGATTCCGATCTCTCACTGTCCTCTCTTCCTGCAAGGAAACACAGCAATGCAACCAAACATAAAGTTCCTTCTGCCATTCCAATCCACGTGCTTTCCCCACAACTAAAATTCCCTAGCATTCGTAAACTACAGGAAACTCAAGTGTCAATGGCATAAGCAACATACTACTTGCAGTAGCTTACTTTTTGCTATACACGGCATGAAAGCAACGTAATCCAGGAAACAGGGGTATGCACTTTCACCAAAGGATCAGCTAACACAGCTGAATTCGGTTACTACAACCACAAAAGTAGCATATATTATATCAAATAACCACAGGTACACATATTTCTCTTTTGTAAGTTCTTTGCTTGCGGAGTTACAGTTCACAAGAGATTACAACAGAATAATCAAGTCCCTTCAATTTTTTTTTTTCCCCAGTTTTGGTTCAAAACCCTATTGCTGTCAAACACGGTATCAGACATGACTTTTCTCAACTCCCGTCTTTGTTTAGTAATTACGACGTAATTCTTACGGCAGCATATCCCAGGAGTTCAGCGACAGCACTCGAAGAACAAAAGTTACCCTGGGATAAGGGGCGTTTTAATCCGCCCCCCGGCGTGCTCCGGGGAGGGCACTGACCTGCTTGAAGGTGCTGGTGAGGAAGTAGACGAGGGAGAGCCCGAAGACGACGCCGAGGACCCAGCGCTTCCTCAGCAGCCGCCGCCACAGCACCGCTCCCCAGGGCACCATGGCGGCGCGGCGGGCGGCCCGGCCCCGGGGCCGCGGTCTGGGCC